>JADDOH010020011.1:0-26429 GCA_016648135.1 Agrypnia vestita | reverse complement strand
TGAAAGCCACATGCGTAAATCAGGTCACAGGTCACCACACGTACATGTGTAAGTATACGTTACATAAATACAGGTTAAAAGGGGATGTGTTAGACACTCCAGCTTAAAAAATAGTAAGGAATAATAAAAAAGAACACGTTTTCTTCTTCTGCGGTCCATCCGCCTCTCCGAATTCTTTACATATTCTTCTCATTCTCTCTCAGATTGATGTACTATACCTATTAGTCTATGCTGAGCAAAAATTTTTGAGCATAGTAAAAATCCTCTTTAGCGGACATCATTAATATCAACACGTATATTCAAAGTTGTATTAAAATTAATCTATAAGTAATTTTATTTAATATATTATTGGACCAATATAATGTAAATTTATTTATGTAATATATATTTAAAGATTTATCTACCGTTTTTAAGTGGGTAAAAAAGCAAATATATACTCGTAAACTCATATAAAATTCAAGCTTGCGCGTTAAACAGACATTATTGCATTTACATCTGTGCATGTAATAATATTAGCATATTTACCACATTCATTCAAGAAAAAACATATAATATTCATTAATATGTATTGTTTGTTGTGAAGACGTTATAGATTCATAAATTTTATTATAATTTATTTCATATATAAATAATAAACGTAGGGCACCGAAAATGGCTCCAGATTCTTTCATCCAATTTAGCCAGTTAATTTTCATGATCTTCTTTGTTTAGTTTTCTGGGATATTCTGCCGTGTGTGCGTGACCTCTCTGGCCTCGGCCATAGAGGTCACATATAAACGGCAGAATATCCCAGAAAACTACACAAAGAATATTCTAAACGGCCGTAAAAACCTGAGAACATTTTTAATTTTAATGATGTCCATCTTTTGAAGAGTTTAAAATTTTTTTTTAAGGGGCTATACCACACTGGGGGCCTAAAATTTTGTAAAAATTTGGTGATGTTGTACAAGGGGGTGAATAATTATTTTGCAAATAATTATTGGCACGTATTAAACAATAATGTATTTCAATTTTTTCAGAAATAAAATAGATGGTCGCGTCATGTCCATTCCCGTGAAGCTCCTCATCCGTGACTGAGATACAACTTTCCCCAATGCACGTTTGTTCGAGGCAGAAAAGATCAAGCACTTATTTAGAAATGAAATATGTAGGTACCTACAATGTAGCATATCTGATTTGGAAAGCACGGTTTTCTGTAAAATTGTAAGAAATTAAAAAAAAATATTTTTAAACGATTTTTATGAACACATTTTTTATTATTTTTTGATGTTTATTAAAAAAATAGTAGGTATGCTGCATTGTAGATATTTCATTTGTTTTGGATAAACACGCAACGAAGAAAATTACATCTCAGTCACGACGGAGAATCTTAGAATGAAGTAGCTGTTAGTATCCGGCGTTGCACGGGTTAAGGATTAAGTTGAAAATAAATTTGTGGGGGGAAACAAAGGTTTGATTCGAACGGTACAGATTTGCATCGAAAATATGTCTGGGGGAGAGAAAGGGGTAAGCGAATAGGGAGGAAATGTTATTTGTGTTACCCGCCGAGTCCTAAAAAATAAGTTTCCAAATTTTGAGTCCGATCGGTCGAACGGTATAGATTTGCATCGAAAATATATCAGAATGGGAGAAAAGGGGTAAAGGAGGCGAAAGGAAATGAAGCCTATGTTACACGCCGAGTTCTAAAGAATAAGTTATCAAATTTTGAGCCTGATCGTCAAACGGTACATATTTGCATCGAAAATATATCAGCGGAGAGTAAGGGTTAAAAAAATAGGGGGGAAATGTCACATATATTACCCGACGAATCCTTAAGAATGAGTTTCCAAATATTGAGTCCGATCGGTCAAACGGTACAGATTTGCATTAAAAATATGACAGGGGGAGGGGAAGGGATATGAGAATAGGGGGGAAATGACGCCTATGTTACCTACCGAGTCCTAAAGAATAAGTTTCCAAATTTTGAGTCCGATCGATCGAACGGCACAGATTTGCATCGAAAATATGTCAGTGGGAGGGGAAGGGGTATGAGAATAGGGGTGAAATATCGCCTATGTTACTCGCCGAGTCCTAAAGAATAAGTTTCCAAATTTTGAGTCCGATTCGGTCTGAACGGTACAGATTTTCATCGAAAATATGTTAGGGGGAGGGAAAGGGGTATGAGAATTGGGGGGAAATGTTGCCTATGTTATCATAAGTATGCAAAAATTGAATCGAATCAGACAAACGGTGTGGATTTGTATACAGAACAGACTGACAGACAGAAAGACAGACATTGAGTTTTATAGGTATAGATAGATGCTCTTTCAAGACATGACATGAGATTTCGTCATTCAGGCCGTGATTATAGCAAGAATGAGTAGGGAATGCGGCAAAAAGAGACGGCCATATACAAGGTGTACCAGAGCTAGCATCAGAAACTTGGCCGGTAGATTCCTGCCTGTGTTATGAGTGTAAAATGTTCAAGGAACCATGACCTAATATCAATAGTTATGGAGATATGCAATATCAAAATTTGCATTTTTTTTCTCAATATTTCTGACTTATTTTTTGCAAAAAGTTGAACTATCATTACAGTAACTTATATCGATTATGAAAAATTCATTTGCTTCAACACAACTTAGATAAAATTATAAAAACTTTGTAAAAAAAAACTTTTTTAAATTTTTGCAAGATTTTTATCATTTTATTCGACTTGTATTAGAGTGAACGAATTTTTCATAATCGAAATAAGTTACTGTAATGATAGTTCAACTTTTTGCAAAAAATAATTCAGAAATATTGGGGAAAAAATGCAAACTTTGATATTGCATGTCTCCATAACTATTGATATTAGGGCATGGTTGCTTGAACATTTTAGACTCATAACATAGTCAGGAATCTACCGGCCATGTTTCTGCTGCTAGCTCTGGTACACCTTGTATTTATGTCAATGTTCGATATCCAAGTGCGGACAATGAACATATTATACGATTTCTACGCAGCCGACCGACTGCAAATTTCAAAATGCATTACCTACATTAAAATATATAACTTCAGTCGTATTCTAAATTTTTCTTGTATAGAATTTAAAAAACTTTTTTTTTTAAATGCATTTCTCGCAATATGTTAATCGAAAAATAACATGTCAGATGCAATGCGCGTGCGCGGCAGAAGACGTGCGATTCAGTTCTTCGACTAGTTCAGGGTGAGACATTTCTTCATAATGAACAATCTCTTCTGCTTGACGATCCACCGAGCAATGTTGAAGCACAGTCGATATCTTAAACATTGACTTTTTTTGTCCAAAAGTCATTTCTTTCCCCGGTCCCTACGGTGCTATCGTTACAAATCCCTGGATGAATACCACTGTTTACATAAATTGCAAATTGCGGTATGTCTGACATCTTTGAGCTTTCCAAACGTCTGTCTATAACACTTCAACCGTTACCTACGTAACCTAATTTCTCTGAGACAGCATTTCGAAAATAGTTATAAAATAATCATTTACATCAAAGCGTAAATAACATGATTATACAACACAGGCGACAAGCCGCGTGTTTGTCCATTGCTGATGTCAGAGATGTCACTATTTGCATATTTCAAATAAATCCTGACATATAAAGGAAAGTCATTCCCCTTCACTGGCTGCATATAAAATAAATGTATTTCTTGTTTTATTAGCGGGTGAGCGATAAAATAAATAAAATCAATGATTTTTAATGGCTAATGAAAAATTATTTATTTAAGTATTTACTTATTTATAAAAAAACTAACCCATAAAAACCAAGTTTTTATTATACTCCCTTTCTCATTTAATCAGGTTTCGTGCCTACTGCACGCGTTGGGGTCATTACTCATTTGTATTGATTCCAATTTGAAAAACCATTAAAATTTCGAAAAATTCAAAATTATACTATAATTTGTTAGATCATTTTTACCATCGCCACGTGTCTGTCTGCAAAGTTTTAGTTAACAATAATTAAAGACGAATTAAAACATATAACACTAAATTTACAGAAATTTAATATATTTCTAAAATGTTAGATGTTTTGAGATGTCAAGATTTTGAAAGATTCAATTATCATCAATATCGTACCTTATGAATTTCCAGCGTCAAATGATTTAGTCAGAATCAGATTTGAGTAATGTAGAATTCTTCAAAACTAAGCAGAAATCTAAAATAAATAAATTATATTTAATTTTTTCCCAAAAAACCTAATTTTGCTGTCATCTGTGAACCAATTGTTTTGTAAATTTTCGAAATTCGTAGTGATGTACCTATTATACCGACGGAGTTATTCAAATTTAGAAAATATTCCGCGACGTTATCGGGCCGCCGCGGCGCGCCGTTGCTAATCAAACTTTTTAAATGATTCCAATTTGAAAAAAACCAATAAAATTTCTAAAAATCCGAAATTATACTATAATTATTAATTTTCTTAACGAAAATTTGATTGAACTTCTTGATCGTCGCCACAAGTCTGCTTGCCAAGTTTCAACTCGATTGAATCACGGGAAAAGGGTCAAAAATCGATCCAAAGTTTTTGTTGACGGCAAGCAAGCAGATGCCACGAGTTAATTAATATAAAGGGAGAAAAATAAAAAAGAATTTGAAATAAAAGAAAAAAGTTTTTATATATACGTTACAGGAAGTCGCGGACAGACAGACAGCCAACGAAATTATTATTATTATTGGAATTATCGACAAATGGAATCATAAATACAGGCGCTATTTGGAACTAATTATCGTTCGCTACTGGAAGAAAAAAGTGTCGTCGGCGGTTGACTCGGGTTATTTTTCTTCTCACACTTGTATACATATACCAGGGGCGTGCAGTGGGAACATCGCGGCTTGAATTTTACGTATTATTTGGATTTATTATTTGGACGTATTATACGTACAATTATTTGGGAAAAAAATCGGAATACAACATATATTTCGTAATATTTGTATCACAATTGTTGTCATAGAATTTATATTAAATTAAATGTAAGGAATTATATATAGAAATTCAAAGTTCCTTGTCCGAGCACAAGAGCAATGCTCTTAAATGAAAGGGAACTATGAATAACACAATTGTGTAATAAATATTATTCATCAATAAAAAAAATTAAAAATTTAAAAAAATTTAAAAAATTAAAAAAGATATATCATTAAAATCTGTAGCATAAATATTTGATTTCTATTTTATTTCCAAAATATACGTTTACACAAAAGTCACGCACCTGACATATACAGTCCATCAGAGTCGATCCCGTTTGCACATCTATCACCCATTGTTTTAATCCTGATTACTGATCCTACATAAGTCCGGCGATTTGCGACGGAATCAAATATATTTATTAGTTTTAAAATACGTATAGTTGTACAAAGCTGTCACATACTTAGCTTAACACAATTAACAATAAGTACACCATTATTGTGTGAGTAATTTAATTCGGTTCGCACTGTAGCGACGGTGGGCCACTCAAGTGACTGGCACAAGATATAAACTCATCAAAAGTTTTCTCCGAACAAAATAAAGTTTTCCTGTCTCGTTATTTCAGACCAACAGCTGCACCTACAGGAACTGTTGTATTTCCCTTCAGAGATTCCCAAACTACTGCGCCATCAAACTTTATTGTATGTATTTTTTTTATAATAAATTAGAGTTTTCCTTGTTTTCTTATTAATTGCAACCAGTACAGTATGCCGCCAATCTTACATAATTTTTAATATTAATAAAGACCTCATCAACGTGTGTGATGTAGTAGTAAACGTGAACAGATGAGTAAGCAGTATGCGCGTTAAGTCTTCATATACAGCATACCGACGGGTCTTACGCCTGACGCCCGATTTTCTACATACCGAAAGCATAGTTATATGCAAAGACGTGAACATCAAAAAAAAATTTTTTTAATGTTCACATCAAATTCATGGATCAAGAATTTTTATAGTACCAATTAATTAATTCAACTAATTTGGTTGCAATAAACATCAATTTATTTATTTTACATATATTGACTCCATGGAATACTGATTTTCCGTTGACAATATATTATATTAGGTCCTTACATATGAAATTGGCGTTTAGTATGGGAGGAACATAAAGCCGATTTTTTAAAATTATAATATATTTATTTAATCAAAGTATGTACCATTGATATCTATGCACTTTTGCCATCTCATAGATAGTTCATCGATCCCTTTACTAAAAAAACCATTCGGACGGGAATCAATAAAATCTTTGAAGGCGGTTTGGACTGCCCCATCGGAGTTAAATTTTTTTCTTTGCAAGAAGTTATCCAAATTTCTAAAAAAATGGTAATCTGTTGGAAGCAAGGTCCAGAGAGTACGGTGGATGTCTTAGACATTCCAATTGAAGCTCCTCTAATTTGGTAGCCGTCTGTTGTGCAGTGTGTGGTCTAGCGTTATCATGAAGCAGCAGTGGCCTAGAGCGATTAACCAGCCTCGGTTGTTTAGCAGCTAGCTTTTCCATCATGGTTTGCAGTTGCTGACAATAGACATCTGCCGTAATCGTCTGGCCAGATTTAAGAAAGCTGTAGTGAACGACACCAGCACTAGTCCACCAAATGCTCACAAGTAACTTTTTTGGAGTCAATTTTCGCTTGGGGCATGGTTTGGCTGGTTCGGCAGGGTTCAGCCATTGCGATGAGCGCTTCCGATTATCGTACAGGATCCACTTTTCATCACAGGTAATGATTCGATTTAAAATCCCTTCATTATTGTGCCGGTTGAGTAATGCAACGCAGCAGTCAACGCGCGTTTGTTGATTTGCTTCACTCAATTCGTGAGGTACCCACCTTTCAAGCTTTTTCACCTTACCAATTTGCTTCAAGTGGATTAAAACAGTTTTATCACTAACACCGCAGCCTGCAGCTAACTCGGATGTGGTTTGCGATGGATCCGCTTCCACAATAGCCTTCAATTCTTCATTATCAACTTTGGTCTCCGGCCGTCCACGGGGCTTGTTCTGCAGGTCGAAATTTCCAGAACGAAAACGTTGGAACCAAAAACGCATTGTGTTTTCTTTTGCGGCACCGTCGCCATACACATCATTAATCCTTCGAGCCGTTTCTGCAGCACTGGTGCCACGGTGGAACTCGTACTCGTAAATAACGCGATATTTCAAGTTTTTCATTTTGTAAACTGAGTGACGCAAAGAAAAAAACAATTGAGGAAAAAACAAATGAATTATAATTTTCAAAACACAAATACATGAGTAAATAGCTGTATAAATTTGGATTTGGAATTCCTAACCAAAGAGAAGATATTTGAGATCAAATTTGCCAGTACGGCAAAACGCCAATTTCATATGTAAGGACCTAATATTTATTTTATTTTGATTTATAGTCTTGAAGATAAAAGCGTCTAATATATTTATTAGCATCTTCTAAGAACACAATTGCTGTGTATTAGAGATAATCATTAATTAAAATAAATTATAGATGTCTCACAAAAACGAAATTATTTATTTATACACGAGAAAGTTTTTTGGAACTGGTGTGTATTTAAAATTAGGATGAATATCATGAGTGGGGTATAAAAGAAGAGACAGCAATTTCCAAAAAAAAATTATGTAGTCCATCGAAGATTACTAATTTATAATGAACTGAATTCGAGATTTTACAGGAAACATGATTTTGGAAATGATAGATATATAAAAACTTGAATGCTGTACAATTTTAATTATTAATCCTCAGTGACTGCGCTCAAAATATTTTTAATTTTTTTGGATAATGCTGCTTTTGCTTTTATATCCCACATACATACCTATATTAAAAATAATATTGCTTCATACTATTCAAAAAGCAAGATATAAAAGTCTCATTTACCAGCGTCAATATCTATACACTAATTCATGGTGATGACCATAGATGCATTCCGTAGATCCATAGACCATAGAAGCTTAGTTATTCCAAATATGCAAAACTAGGTGCATGAATTACATATTTTGGAATCACATATTTGAAAATTTGATACATGTGTGTGGATTTTCTTGGGTGGTCGGTGAGCGTTGCATTGTGTAAAATGATCATTTACAACTAAGAGATCGTAAGCCCTATGGACACCTAATTAAGACTTCCATAAATGCTTTTTCATATATAAATCGTTTCGTTTTTATAAGACATCTATAATTCATCTTAATTAATAAAAGCGTTAATTTTTACTATTGCAGTAAACTTTCACCGTTAAACCGTTAAAATAACATTAAAATAAATAAAATAAATAAATAAAATAAATAAATAATAAGAAAACCGTTAAAAATAAATATTCTTGTGAAATTTGTTATTTTTAAATTATTGACATTTCCAAAACATCCCCTTTTATAAGTAAATAATATTTCAAATTATCCATAAATGTTTTACATTTACCAAAACCACGTATACGTATTCAAGGATGTCACGTTACAGTAATATATAACCCCTGCCATGTAAAAAATTTTATCTTTTTCTTTGTAAAATATCTTCATGCATTGTAAGCTTCAATTCGAATAAATAAAAATTAAAATAATAATAAAAGGTATTTTAATTAATATAATAATGCTCTTTTTATTTTTGCTTTTATAGTTTTGCCTAGTAAACATCGAAGTTCATATAAATATTACTTTGACCTCACGATACCATACAAGCCAATCGTATTTCAACTTCTTATTCTCAATCAACTTCTCAACCCAAGAATCTGCGACCACGACGCGTAAGATACGTCGATGCACATCACTTGGTTCAATCTTCCGTGTGTATAAATACAACGTAACAGACAATGCTTAAGTGAATGACTCAGCGCTGACTGTGCACTAAGATTCAATTGTACATTACTATTTACACATCTTATTAACACTACCAAAGATGGACAATCATTGTCTGGGGAAATGTTTTATTTACATCTCATTATCATGTGCTTCGGCTTCTGTTTTATGCCGCGATGATCGACAGAAGATCATTTTTCATTAAATACCTACATTTTTCTACAGGAAATGAACTTCATAATCAATTACAAGTATTATTTATACCATATTATACTTTCCTCCAATATATGATATAGGAAGGAAGGACAAGGAATTGTGAATAATCAACCAACAATTACTTATCTGTCATCGGACAGAATATTAAGAATTTGCATTATCAAATACATATTTCACAAACAAGCAATCTAGATCTTCTGTGTGGGATATTCTGGCGTGTATTTTTGACCCCTCTGGCGCATGTTTCGGATCCTATTGCAGGGTCCATTTAAAAGGTTGATTTGATGAGTATGTGTTGATGTAAAGGTTAATATGTGCGACATATTCTGCCTGTAAAGGTGGATGCTACGAAATTGTCGATCCAAATACAATAACGAACGTTGAGAACATGTTCGTTCCATTTACTGTTGACAGATGAAATATGGACTGAAAAGAAGTTTTTAAGACTTACCTATATATATTGCCGCCTTTGCATTTTGCACTAAAATACACCAACCATTTCTTTAAAATAGAAATAATGTTTATATCGGACGCAGTATAATTACGCACTTTTTACGTAAGATTTATCACGATAATTGAAGGCGTCTCTATAAAAAGGGTTTATATAGTACATCAGGTAAAAAGTGATCTTGTTGTTCTAAAATGATCTATATAACAGTATGCATCATGTGCGATATTTATTTTCCATGATTTCAATTCAATCTTGCCGGAATTCGACTTTAAAAGTTAGAAAGCGAACGTGGAAAAAGCGTCTATATTCCTCTATATTCATCTGGTAATAACAAATATGACGGATGCCGACAGTTCCAAGATGTCACTGAGATTGCCTCATATATGCAAAAAACAAAGAAAACATAAATAAAAGGTATGTGAATTTTAGAAAATGAAAAAAATCAGAGATTCTGGTTATTTATTTCGCAAAGTGTTTTTACTCTCTCCTGTTAAATTTTGTTTTTACATATAGACCCTTTTTATAGGGACGCTTACAATTAACCATTTAGGATTAATGTCCATAAGATAAAATGTATGCTCCAGTGTGTAAGAATGTCCAAAATGTAAGACCAGTACACAATTTTCGTATATGCTCTCGATTTGCTAAATTTCACGTAAACTTATTAAATCATTTTGCAAAACCTATAACTAAACAGGCTTTTAATCAATTTTATTATGATAGATAAATTTAATCTTGATGTATTTTCTTTAAAAAATATGAACAAATATATTGTGTAATTATTTTTTATCGTTATTATTTTGTAATTATTTTGGACTGTCCAACCGAAGTCTGATTTGAAAGAAAAATGATCTTTTACAGACTATACGATTTAATTAATTCGAATTCTTGAGTATGAGGTATAATTTTTTGAATATTTTTATATTAATGATAGTAAAATTTTCTCAGTACGCCTGCAAAATTAAATTAAAATAATAGATTTTTTAATGGTTTTATGCATACTGCAATATAGGAAACAGAACGTTTAATTTTTGTCTTTTTTAAAACGATATATTTAACAATTTGTCGAAAAATATTAATGTCTGAATAGCACCACTTCTTTTTCAAACCGTATAAATCAATTTGTAAGTAAAATATATGGTCTTTATTTGAAAATATACTATATTAAGTGTACCAAAGATAACTCTATTGCATGAAAACTAAAATAGTGTTACGGGGTTATAATTTTTTTGATATTATTACAATATATTTGTTCATATTTTTTTAAGGAAATGCTTCAAGAGTAAATGGATCTATCATAATAAAATTGATTAAGAGTCTGTTTAGCTATGGGTTTTGCAAAATGATTTAATAAGCTTACGTTAAATTTAGCAAAATCGAGAGCAAATACGAAAATCGTGTACTGGGGCCTCTTAAGCAGAGATGTCTCACACTCGGAGAATATTTTTTAGCATAGACTAAAATGCAACGATTGCAAGGATGGCGGGTAGGAAAGAAAACATAAGAATACAACATGGTACGACAATATCACATATAACGATATCACAAAGAATATTTTGAAAATATTTATTTTAGGCCTAAATAACTGTACATGCGAACCAATACAGGTATATAGTATGACATTAAAAAATTTGGCGCAGTTTCAGAAGCTGGGATCTTGGCCGAGTTTATTTTATTTGTTTTCCCGTCGCTGTGTTACGAGAGAGCGCGGGAAAATTGGAAAAAGGCGGGAGGAAGGAGAAGGGTGCAGTGTGGGAGGGGGAGGGAGATATTGATTGAATAAGACGTCTTACCATCAAAATTTAGGGAGATCGGAGCTCGCGATAATTCAAATTGAGATGGAATCAACTATTATTTACGGACGAGGCCGACAGAGCGATCGGTTATTCAACAAATCGAGAATTATATCTGCTTATTTATTAATTTCCGGTACTAGAAAATAATTGGTGATTTAATCAAAATATAATAACTTTGTATCAATTACAAAGGTTTGTATCAAAAAATCTATTTAAAGATTAAGTTACTGGATGGAAAAACGCTGATAAAAATTCACACCCACAAATAAAACAGCCGAAACAAATGAAGACTACTTTATTTTTTCAAAACATGACTTGACACATTTCAATGAAATTTGTATGCTAACGAAATGCATTCAAAGAAAACATTTAAACGCTTTAAAATCAAAAAATATGGAACAAATAGTATGGCGTCTTGTCTTGATGTAAATGACATTGCGAGCTGAAAATAGTTTCGTTGACCTAGAAATTCCAACGAAAATGTGACGTCATAAATGGTACTTAACGTCTAAGCCTGCAGTCTACGTCTGGGTGTGGGTTAAAATGCGTCATAGAGCATTTCCGGAACAGAACGGAACGTGGTAAGTCAACACATCATGTGTTGTCTCTATTAAAAATTTATTAAGATTTAAATGAAATGAATGAACGGTAAAAATAAAACTAATAATTAAATACCATTTCCTTGTGTCTTGTGATTTTTGATTGTACCGTAAATTGTTTTGTTATAGGAATAATGATATCCATTCCGGTTACCCTAATTTAATGTGATAAAATCAAACATAATGATTTCGTTGTCTGTCCGCCCATCCGTCCGTCTGTCTGTCTGTTCATCCGTAACTACGTGTAACATCCTTAATCCGGGCTTCAACCCCGGGCCAGCTAAATCGAACCGGCCGCTCTACGCATGTTGCTATCGCTGCCTCTCCGTGGACCGCCAAAAATTCCCACTAATATATAAAGAGGTAAAGTTTGTGAGTTTATCAGTTTTTAAGTTTGGATGTAGGAGGTAATCTCCGAAATTACTAATCAGATTTCAAAAATTCTTTCACCAATATTTAGAATGGACTTTCAGAATGGAAATAGGTTATATATTATCCCGTTAAAATAAAAGGACTTTTCGTGGTGACCTATTTTACAACTAAAGTCGACGAAAAGGTGGTCGAGCGATGCGTTTTTTACGAACGCTGCCTTAACAGTAAGAAATGTTTAAATACTTTCTATAGAGATGTTATAGAAATTAAACAGTTCTATAAAAAATTCAGTGATGACATATGTCTATGTGTTAAGTTTAATACACAAATTGACATATGTACGACATAAATCTATGCGTGCGAAGCCGTGCGGGTAAGCTAGTCTACTATAAATATATAGACGCAAACTAATGTTCAGTCATTTTTGACGGGTTCTTCCTTCCTGGGTTTCAGTCCGCGGGATTGGTTTGCAGCAAAACACATCTCCTTCTCCATCCTGCTCGGTCTCCGGCGATGCTCTTCAGCTCTGTGTAGGAGGCACAATTCATATCTTGGCACACTTGCTCGAGATATTCACGGCGAGGGCGCCCTCTGGCAATCTTTCCCTCTACCATTCCCTCCAGTACATTTTTGAGCAGATTTTCATGGTATAAAATATGCCCCATCCATTTTGGACGCCTTTTCGAGATGATATTCATCATGTGCCTGGTTTCATCGATCCTGCCTCTTCATCCGTGATGTGGTCTCTCCAGGAAATTCCTAGGGCACGTCTGTAGGTCCACATCTCGAAGGCTTCTAATCGTTTTTTTTCTCCGTCGCCAATGCACCATGTCTCACATCCATACAGCAAAATACTCTACATATAAGTTTTTATTAATTGCTTGCGGAGCTTTAGGTTTATGTTATTGGATTCGAAAATCTTTGATTTTTTTTCGATTGATTGAGCTTGACATTTTAAAAAAATATTGATTATAATATTTGTATAAATCTACTTTTATCTGAGTTTTTTTTCACCAACATGTTTCAGAAATTACCATTCCATCATCAGGGTGCTGTATATGTGTTTTGTTCCTTGCTTTTAAAAAATCATTTGAAAAATTATTTAAAAAAATATTATTACTGAAGTTCTTGAGTACTCGTAATTATTAGAAAAAAATTTAAAATTGGGCTCGTAGTCAAATTCAATTGATTATTAATAATATTTTTGTTTACTTTTACACGCTTTACTAATTTCTAATGATTTTAAATTATTCAATTTCAGACCAAAATTATTTATGTGTAAAATAGAAAGTCCTACATTTTTATCAAAACCATGATCATTTTCTAATAAATTGCAAATTCAGAAAAACCATGATTATTCAGACATCTTAAATGTTCTTTAACTCTTACATTGAAATTTCGTCCGGTTTTTCCAATATAAAAGGCTGTATAATCTTTACACGACAATTTATAATTTATATTTTCTTTGATTTTTTGTTAAACGCAACATTTTTCATCTGCCATCCTCATATCGCGAATATCACGACCCCAGAGAGCACCTTTCCTGCTCTAAACAAACAAGCTTTTCTCTACAACTATGATTAAGACTTCATATGATTTTTTTAAAATTTTTTTTTACCTTGATACAGTTTCTCATAAAATCGTTAAAATTATTTTTTCTCAGTATCGAGTGTGCGCGCGTAATCCATTCCAGTCAAGAAAATAATGCGTACAGGTGTGTCGAAATTTATGGCCGCAAAACACGCGACATGACTGAAAGCCTTCGTGGGGGAAAAGTAACACGTGATAAGGAAAAATAGTTTCCTTTGTAAATGAAAGATCGCGGCTATCAAGCCCGTCAACATCTGACGGGCACTATATCCTGGTTTGTTTGTAACGATATTCCAGAAACGTTGTATCAAATGAACGTCTCGAAAATTTGTATAGGTATATAAAATACTTATAGATAATAATATATTGTTATATACCTGCCTATGATTCAAACCAAATTCGGTCAACTAGCGACGTGTCATTTTTCATACTCTTTCTACGCAGTAGTTTTATAAGATACAGGGTGTAACAGAGCTAGTCCACAATACTTAGCAGGCAAATTCCTTTATTTATTATAAATCATCGTCGAAGCATGCAGACATTGTCCTTGTCAGTTTTAAAAAATAACGAAATTGTCTGAAAAATTGTTAATTAAGCGATATGTACCTACTAATTATTTAAAGATACATTTAGATGTTATTAAATATATATGAGCTAGTCCACAATACTTTACAGGCGGATTCCTGCCTTTTTATATTTTTTTATTTAAAAGGTAGTGGAAACCTAAGAGGTTTATGGGTAACATTTTTACATGATTCAATATAAGAAAATATAATAATATAATTTAGATACAAAGTCATTTTTTTATAGTTGGCTGAGTTTTAATATTTTTGTCACATTTGTTTTGAATTTGTCAGTGGTCAGTTGTTTGGTCTGTTGTGGCAGGTCATTGTATAGTTTTAGTCCATTGCAAATTAGTCGGGATTGTCCTGTTTTTGTTTTGGCGTGTGTTATGTGATAGTTTTGAGCCATTCTAGTGTTGTGTTGGTGTTTTTCGTGTATTTTGTCTAATTTTATGTCTTCGTCTTGTACGCCAATTGCTAGTCTGTGACTGATTTTGAGTGTTTCGATTTTTGTAATGCTTTCGATGTTTAATCGTTGTGTTATATGGAATATTATGAATCGAAAATATTCAAGCTACCATGACCTCAACAGTAAAGGAGATATGCAATATCAATTTTTGCATTTTTTAAATATTTCTGACTTATTTTTTGTAAAATGTTGATCCATCATTACAGTAACTTAGATCGATAGTGAAAAATTTATTCATTTCAATACAAGTCAAATAAAAGAATAAAAACCTTAACAAAATTATATTATCCATTTCTAAAAGTTAGTCATAATATTTTTTTTACCTTCCTTGATACTAGTGAAATTTTAAATCAATAAAATAAAATAATTGCATTGGATTACCTACAAGCCTTGTGCAATGCAAGAATGTGAATAATTTTGTTGGAAATGACTTCAAAAAACTTGATTTATTGATTTTTGTTGAAACTGATATAATATAATTCATTTTTATTTTTAAAGGCTTATGTGAAGCTTTGAAAAAATCTCACGAGCACTAAAAGATGAGCCATACTTCCACAGCTACATCCAGGCTATTCTAAAAATAAGAATATTTTTAATTAAAAGTTTAACAAAAACTCAAAACACTTCAATTTACTGTCGGATTTCAATAATGTTGTTTTTATAACGGCACGCTCGATAATAATAATAATCATGTCATAATTGAAAAAACCTTCCATGTCATGGTGATGAAAACATCATTGTTAATACACCACAAGTTATTAGCGATATAAGTGAATAGGCACTTATAATATTGTAACGAGATGATAGAATCCTGTGGAATTAAGCACTATTTAAATCTCTCGAACACTCCATAACACTTTGGAACAATCTGGAATCGACGGGAACCTTTTCGTAAGGGGAAACTATATGGTCTCACTGTAATTTCACCAAATGAAAATAGTTGTTCAACAGGAGCAGAACTTGCTAAACATCAGGCGCGTGCAGTGGGAACAAGCAGCATGACTTTTATTTAACCTTATATTTGGGAAAAATATAACTAAATTAAATATTTATCTGGCAGAATATTATAAAATATTAAAATCTGAATAAAATGTTAATTATTGTGATTTGAATATTACGAGATATATCTCTTATTTCGGTTACTTTTTAAAATAAATGATTAGGAAAAAGTCATGCTTCTTGTTCCCACTGCACGCCCCTGCTAAACATGTACTTATTACATTTGAGGAAAAGTTTTTTCACTATTGTCGTCATCTTTTAAGTATTTCCAGATCTATTGTGTGTTGGCGTTATCACTAGCTACAGAAGAGAGTGGTTCTCAATATTGGCAACACTTACGATAGATGCTATAAAAAAATAATTTTCGACGAAATTAAATGTGTTAAAAGTACGAAGTATGAAATAAAAAATAAAAGATAAGCATTTTGTATTTTTCAAATACAAAATATGTTTATTTAAGTATTTTAAATAAAATAAAAAATGCATTTTGAAAAAATATATTTCAAATACAAAATAAAAATAGATATTTTGTATTTGCATTTCAAATATATGTAGATATTTCAATAAATTCTCATCTCTAAACACAGATCACTGAATCTCTCGATAAGGGCATGACACACCAGAGATTGTAGAACCAATAGTTATGAGTGATGATGATGAAGATGCAGGTGTATGGTGAAAGGATGAAATTTAGTTTTTGTTTTTTTGCATGATTTTTTATGACTTGTGTTGTTAATTTGTAAAATTGATTCTTTTCTATTCAACAAAAATACTAAAATGAGTTTGCGTGCGATACCTAAGTAAAGTTAAAATATTCTATTGTTGAAATTCTTTATATTATTTTATTCTGAAAAAATACTACGCCAGGTAAATATTTTTTTTAAAGCTTAATTTTAATTACTCTTTTTCAAGTCTTGGAAAAAGCTTTAAATTATTCTATTTTGTTAAAATACTACGCTTATAGAAATATTTATTGTAAGACTGTTTTGCGATTTATCAAATGCCTAGCATTATAACAAAAGTTGGTTATGTTAGTGTATGACCAAATTTTTTGTCGACCGGTTTCAAGACGTATCCGTCTCTTCACCAGGACCATCGCATATAAATTCAGCACACCATTTACATGCGCACAGCATGTAAACAACACTACACACCACAACCATATTAATATACACTATTTAGCACAATAATTTGTATCGAAAATTGAATTAAAATTAAAATTTTATAAGAAAACAATGACATGAAAATATCTTATTACATAACGTTAAATAAAGTAGTACCTAAATACAGTTATGAATTCACATAATGAAATTACGAATTACGTAGCATCCTGCAGTACATAAGTAAATAGGCGCCAATTTGATAGACACCGGAAGTGTATGATTTCAAATTTAACTTCCTTCACCTGTCACCTGCGCCTGTACGTCATCACAGTACGCTAAGAGTTTACTGGGCGATGATATCAATAATAATATTAGCTGGCGTCAATAATAAAACAATACGTCATCCCAAATTTGGCGAGGCTATTCCCGTCTCACTCCGGAAGATGACGAAAAATGAGAGAACAAAATTGACAATTTTTCCAAATTTAGAGTGCTCGATGGATCGCCACCCGCCCAGCCCCCGCCCGCCCGGGGCTCCCCGGCCGCCCCCTGGCGTCTGATACGCCGGGGGCCCCCTAGGGCGGGAAAGATTGCGAAGAAAGAAGCGACCGGGCATGAAGTAAATGCTTTTTTCGAAAGAACGATGTGACCTCGCGCAAGCGTAATAAATTTTTCTAAATAATTTCTGAAAAGTTCTGATAATAATAATGTAAATTAATTAATTACAGTCAATCTTTTTTGGTGTAATATCAAGTTGATACATTAGCAAACATAAATTATACTGATTGTTAGTTAACTTTGTTAAAACCACTACCAGATTTTAGGTCTACCGGTTTCGAGACGTACCCGTCTCTTCGTTAGGACCAACACTACACCACTACATTCACAACACTACACATCTCAACCATAATATTGTTACACTTCTACCAATAATTTCGGTAGATCCCTAATGGTTCATTAGGCTAACAGTGCATGTTTGTCCCTGACAAGACTAACATGCATGTGATCAATTATTGGTGAAAGTGTAACAATACTATGGTTGAGGTGTGTAGTGTTGTGAATGTAGTGGTGTAGTGTTGGTCCTGACGAAGAGCCGGGTACGTCTCGAAACCGGTAGACCTAAAATCTGGTAGTAGTTTTAACAAAGTTAACTAACAATCTGTTATAATGTCTAAGCACAAAGTTAATGCTTTAAATATTAATAATATTAATAATATATATTATACATTTAATTATCACTCATTGGATCATTTGAATACTGGAAATGAAGAAAGCGCTAAGTGACAGAATGTTTATTTTATGAAAGGTACAAGGTAAAAAGCGAATATTGTCGTTTTCGCTCTTTATATGCTATTTTACACACCTTTTCATTTATATTTTCAACATTACTGTTGGAAATAGGATGTTGCTATAATTTAACAACAGAAACATAATGGACTCTAATGTTTTTAGTTTTAGGTACTCACTTTGTTCCAGAATTGCACTTTAGCATGGTCGCCTTTTCACACAACAATTATTAGTTTTCTGTTTAAGAATGATGGTTTATCACCACACCTTCACTTAATTTTATACATATGAGCTTTTATTATTAAATATTAGATGTTTAAGAACAGATGGGAAATGTCGATTGGATAGATTTAAATGCGCACGGGCAGAGATATTTTGACAGCAAGGTGTCTTTACTGTTGATTCGTTGATTGCAACGCAAATAATTGCATTTTCATCTGCATATTTTTAATTTCGCGCAAAAACGCCCGCAGCTGTCATTTCGTCTACGTGACGTCAAGCCTCAGTAAACATTGCATTGTGTCAATGGCAACGGTTCAAAGACACGGTGATGGGTACTGAAGCGTGACGTCATTCGCTCTGACCGGTGTTTCAGTTAAAATGGCGCATTGCACAACTTTATACATTTATTTTATTGAAAATCTTATTAATCTCAATGTGTATATTAAAACTGGATCATTTTTTAGAATCCTTTCAAAATATTTTCTTCTCTTAAATCACTTATTCTTTAATACTGTCATCATGCCTATTATTTAGCGTTTTATTAATAAGTGATTAATTATTTTAATAAATTTGCAACCCGAATTTAATTAATAGACTATTCTTTAATTAATATATTTCGCAATTTCGTCTACGAACACTTTATTATCGCTGGGTAACACTTACATAGAAAATTTTGTTCACTGGTTCTGTTCAAAGTATGCATTATACTAAATTATCTGTCGCTTGGTTTACAACGCGCGACGATAACACCGTTAATATTGCACCGGTAGAAACGTTAAAATAATATTGAATCACCGCGGCACTGGCCCCGCTATTTATACGAAACACTTTGGTTTTTTGAATCCTCCAGAATATTTTTTACATTTCTAGTGTTTGCAAGAAGGTTCTGTTCCAGGCGTCTCTCGAATGTTGTAGATAATTCAAGAGTGCTGTAAATTCTAGAGCATTCTATAGTGTTCTTCCAAAGTGACACATTACAAGGGTTTCGGACAATCGGATTCGTTACAAAATAAAGATTTTCCACGTGTACCTACGCCTAAGCGACTGCATTTCTACTGCACTAAGGCTATTCTCGTTTTTTTTTTGCATATTTTATAGGATCGTAAATAGTTTGATTGATTGCCCCCAGATTATTAGACTGATCAACTTATATGCTCCGTCGAGGTCATCAAGACACAGTGCATTGTTCTATTATAGCGAAAATGTCAGAACTAATGCATTAGCAAACTCTGTAATTCCCAGATTACACTCATTAGGGAATGAGCATGCAGAGGCGGCTGACATTTTTGCTGATAGTATAACTGTTTATAGGACAAAGCTGATACAATTGTTTACATCCCAACGAAATGGAAATGGACAATAAATCTTTCTATTTTACCTTTAAGTATTATTATTTGTACCTTTAACTTTATTTTTATTTTATATTATGTTTTTATGTTTTTCTTATGTTTTTCTGTATTATTATTATTATTATTATTACCTTTTAACTATTATTATTGTAACTTTTCACTGTATTATTATTTTAACTGTCTTATGTTATTTTAAAAAAAAATTATTCTGTATATTGTAAAAGCCCATAAGGGCGTTAAATAAATAAATAAATAAATTTTCTGATAGTAAGTTGTATAATATTAATTTAAATTATAAAGAAAATGACGTCCGTACAACGTTGCCGCTGTGACGTGGGAAACACAAAATACTCTCCGAAACCGGTAGGGGGAAACGTCGAGAATTGCAGTGTCGCGCTTCGCCAGTGATTGATGGTTCCCTGCCTGCCCGGGGTGGTGGTGGGGGGAGCGGGGAGGGGAGGGGAGGGGGGGGTGACGACAGGGGAGGGCGGCCGGCGAGGGATGCTGCTTAGAAAATGGATATTTCTAAGCGTCTTTGTGAGTGAAATCAAGAAAGTTAAATACTTTTAAGGGAGAATTTCTCGGATAATTTTTTAAAATATGAGTAGGTATTATTTTCAGAATATTTATAGTACGTATGTCCTAGTTTTACAAGAACACAATGCTGGATTTTATCACCACACAGGGGGACATCATTATTCAAGATATACTACAGATTTCTCATAGAGACCAATCTATATGTTTTTAACGAAATAGCTTTGGACTGCAGATGGCGCTAGTAAAAATACAAGTCACATACGAAACTTCCAAAAAATTGGTAGATGCGGTAGTCTATCATGTGAACGTTACATTGTGTAAAGTAATCACTTAAGCCAGCCGTGCAATAGGTCGTAAGCCCTATGAACACCCAAAAAGGCTTCCATACCTTCCTTCCCATATAAAAATATAGCTTCGTCTCTGTGAGAGATCTATAATATATCTTGAGTATTATTTTCGGTATCTAACAACTGTCCATAAAGTAGGTATACGATTCTTTTTAAATTTTTCTGAAAGGTAAATCAACGAAAATTGGAGGATAGCCTTGTTAGAAGCTTCAACAACCGTAGAACATGCATGAGAAGCGTGCGTTCTATTCTCTTTGCTTAAACTAAAGAAAAAAATATATAGGATGTCTCCTAGCTAGTAGCAAATACTTCGGGGAAGTCTTGTTTAATCAATTTTGAATAGAAAATGTTCTTTACACTTTGTGTGAAATGTCAATAAAAATTAACATCAAGTAATTTATATCGATTATTAAAAATTCAGTAACTTTAATACAAGTCAAATAAAACGATAGAATCCTTTTAAAAAAATCTTTTTCCAATTTCAGCACGTTCTTAATCATTTGATTTGACTCGTATCAAAGAGAATAAATTTGTAATATTCCATAAAAATTACTTTCATGAGAGTCTAACGTCTTAATTTCATCCACAAATATGCACCATCATGATGTGCGCTTATGGATGAAATTTTTCTTTCGAAGGTACAGCAGAAAAGATCGGTATGCATCAATTTGTTTCCTGCAATAGGTACAAGTTTGAATGGGCAACGAATGATAGCTCGCTCTGCGCCCGATTCTGCTACAGTTAATCGAGTGTCGAGACAAACTTCAAAAGTGTGCACGCATCATAGAAGCGTGGCATCCTATCCTTATCAAATTAAGTGATTAATCATAATAGACAATAACCTCAAGTGGAAAAAACAAATAATTGATCTTAACAACAAAATTTAAAAAACTGCCTATATATTTTTGAGACATAGAAATATACTATCAACGAAAAATCTTAAAATAATATATTAAGCTTTTGTTCAATTCCAATTACAGTATGGTATTATTGGATGGCGAGGGATACATAAAACCACTATATCAAATTAAAAAACTACCCAAAAATGATAATTAAAATAATTCTAAAGAAAAAAATGACTACCCAAGTGCCCAATTATAAAAATAATTCAAAGTACCATAAATAATAGATATGCAAAAAATTCAATAATCCAAATTTTTAAAATTAAACATACATTAAACACAAGAAACGATTTTCCATTAAAAGGTTTAGAGATGCACTTAACATACCAAAATTTAATTTTACCACTACCATAAATCATTTTAGTTTTCTTGGTATTAAACTCTTTGATAATCTACCCCAAACGATCAGATCAGAAAAAATATATAATAGGCATGATGACAGATTTTGAAATAACATTCTATATTGTAGGTACATGTCTACTATTACCGAAAATAATATTATTTCAGTAATAGGTAAACTAAGTTTTTATGCGAATAATTACATTTTCATCTACATATTTTTAATTTCGCACAAAAACGCCGGGGCTGTCATTTCGTCTACGTGACGTCAAGCCTTGCATTGTGTCTATGGCAACGGTTCAAAGACGCGTACTGAGACGTGACGTCATTCGCTCTGACCGGTGTTTCCGTTAAAATGGCGGATTGCACAATTTTATACTTTTATTTTATTGAAAATCTTATTAATCTCAATATGTATATATTAAAACGGATCATTTTTTAGAATCCTTTCAAAATATTTTTTTCTCTAAAACAACTTATTCTTTAATATTGTCATCATGCCTATTGAAACCAAAAAACATAGGTACATACAAACACCTACTAGACACATAATATAATCATGAAACTGTTTTAAGATGCATATTTATACCTTGTACCTGTACTCCTTCTCTATAACTCTCATAGAGACAGTAAAATAAATATTTCCTATACTTGAAATGTTAAATTATATACTAAATTCTAATAATAAAAAAAAGTGATATTGAGCTCGTCATCTAGTTAGGTAGGTATTTAAATTTTCGTCATATTAATTGGATTACAAAAAAAAAAACTACCGTGCATTAACGCGTGTCTAATAGCTATGATTAGCGTCCGCGAGAGAACAATGGTAGAATAAATTACCTGCCCGAGTACTTCGCAATTCTCCACTTACGACGGAACTAACCACGATCATTGATACGTTAACACGCACCCCGCAGAACCTACTGGCGTTTCAATACACTTTTTTTCTCGAGAGGTGCTGTAATAGATTCACTCATGGAGCAACAACCATAATTTTAGAAAGTGACCTAAATCTCTGAATATTTGAGTGCTAAAAATACCTAATAAAATTATTTATAAGAATGAGGTTTTTCTCTCATTGGCTTATTAGATTAGAATGGCGTTCTAGTACCAACCCCGATGCATGGAAGTGAAGCCTGGAATTAGCAAAGGAGGAATGAAAGTAGACTGAATGCGGTGGAAATGCAATCACTAAGACGCCTGTGTGGAAAATCTTTGGTCGATAGAGTGAGGAATGAACAAATTAGAAGTGAATGTAATGCTGGCTGTAGTGTGGTAAACAGAATAAAGAAAGGAGTGCTGAGATAGTTTGGTCATGTGGAACGTATGAACGAGGAAAGGATGGTTAAGAAAATATTATATTATATAATAAATAAATAAATATTAAATAATAAAAATAGTGGATGGCCCTGTTAAAAGCCTCAACAATCGTAGAACTTGTATGCGAAGATGTATGAATGTGGACGATGCAAAAGTGGTATGCCAGGATAGAAGAGCGTGGCATTCAATCCTCTCTGCCTACCCCTGCGGGGATACGGCGTGATGGGTAGTTAGTTAGGCAATAAGATAATAACCAGACGCGTGCAGTGAATATGATACATTGAAGAATGACGTCTATGTAAACACATACCTATATTGAAAAAAATATCGAAATGTGTTCTCACTGCACGCCACTGCCATAAACAATAATGACCTATTAAGAAGAACTAGATGTTAAATTTTTTGTACCTACTTGGGATGACATTAAATATTTCTGTATTGATATCAGAATACATTTATATATTTAGATACCTACCAAATCACACTAATCTGTACTAATACATTGAGAGGTAAAGTTTGTAAGTTTGTATGTAGGAGGTAATCTCCGAAACTACTTATCTGATTTCAAAAATTCTTTCACCAATATTTAGAATGGACTTTCAGAATGGACATAAGCTATATATTATTCCTTTAAATTAAATGGTCTCTTCGTTGTGACCTATTTTACAACTAAAGCCGACGAAAACATGGTCGAGCGATGCTTTTTTTACGAACGCTTTCTTAACGCTTCCGGTAAGAGGTATTTAAATACTTTCTATATCGTTTATGTTAGCGTGTAAAAATCACCTTCTGGAAGCGTTAGTTACGGACATTGCTACGTAGTGAATGATGCATTTTTTTTACCTTTGTTTTTTATACATCATCATTATTCGAGTTACATTGATAGATAATTGTGCGTTTTGATGTTATCGTGTATTATGTGGTTAGTATAAATGTGTAATTTTTTTCAATAATAATTTTTTAAACCATGTACGAATGATTTAGATACACCAATCAATAATTTAATCAATTATTTCGGAGGCTTTTGCGATCACATCCCGGGGAAATAATACAATATTCACCCCTATTCTTCCTCGCCGTCCGAGCCACACACCCACTGTAGTTCACATAAAGCAGTGGCGCTGCACATCTCCTCAGAACCGAGGTCTGGGGGTGGCTGACGACACGTGGGGGGGACAGGACGATGAGGGAAATGCAAGGAATGCTGGGTGAGCCATAAAATAACTATTCCAAAGAATATTTAAAACTTTCAAAAAAATTCTTCCTAAAAATTAAAAGGTAACGAGGTTCAATACAAATGAGTAATTTTGGCAGAAAAATGTGGGTAAATATTGTATACTAGCTGTTACCAGTCAAAAATGACGGAACATTTATGGAATCTTTTTAGTGGTCCACGGAGAGGTAGCAGTAGCAACATCACTATCGTTGCTGCCTTTGGGTTTGCTGGCCCGGGGTTCAAGCCACATTTCCGACCGTTTAATTTATTTTTTAGCCGTGAATTCGAACGAAATTACGGACGTAACACGATGTTATGGGAACAGACAGACAGACGGATAGATAGACGGACAGACAACGAAATTACTATATTTATAATAGATGTATTTCATAAATATTCAGTAATATAAAACATCAATTCTAATCCAAGCTATAAGAGCAATTAATTTCTTTAGAAATGTAATTATTTTTTTATAAATGTATCCAGACCCAAAATTCAGTTTAGTGGTTGATACAAGTGACAAGTAATCAAGTGGTTGAATGGTTGAATCTTGTTCCAGGAGACAAAGTTAGTCATTTTTTAAATATTAAGATGTGATGCATATTCCGTATTATATTTAAATTTAATACTGTAGAGTGGACTGTACCTGCCTGCTTATTATAAAAATAAATGCATATCAATATGAACACAAACATGTTAAAAGAGGAAGAGGTATTATGAGACTGCGAAATAATTTATACCATTATATAAAGAGGTAAATAAAGTTTGTAAATTTGGATGTAGGAGGTAGTCTCCGAAACTGCTTATCCGATTTCAAAAATTTTTTCACCAATATTTATAATGGACTTTCAGGGTGGACATAGGCTATATAATATCCTGTTAAAATAAAAGGGCTTTTCGTGGTGACCTATTTTACAACTAAAATCGACGAAAAAATGGTCAAGCGATGCGTTTTTGACGAACGCAGCCTTAACGGTAAGAGATATTTAAATACTTTCTATAGGATACATGTAGAACTCAAAAAGTTTTATTAAAACGTCCGCGATGACATACAACGATACGTTGCTTAAATATGAAAAAAGTTAGTTAAAAATCTAAGCGTGCGAAACCGCACGGGCACAGCTAGTTGGTTATATATTTCAAATTTGAATGTGAAATATGTGAGGTCACAGGTTAATATGTTCGATTCTGATAACTCATGCTTTCATGCTTATGCCTGTATTATTTCCGAAATAAATAAAATAAATAAATAATCAAATCCTTATCTTTGATTCAAAGTGCAGTGAAGATTTTTAATTAAATGCAAAAGAAAATAATAAAGAAAGTAAAAATGTCTGAATTTAAATGTCGTGTTAATTTTAGATATCTTAAAATTAATTATAGTAAAATATTATCATGAGATTCTACAACTATAAGAACATGAATAAATTCTAAAACTACATTCAAATAATTGAAGTTTTCCGAACAATCTAAAAAAATTTAGGAAGAATTGAAATAAGCAAAATTATACCAGAAGATTTGAAAGAAAATATTTTGTTTACATATGCGGCGTGGTATTCTAGTCTTGTATTAGACAACTGACAACTTCATAAAAACAAGCGAACAGGAGCTATGTGATTAACCATAGAAACGAAACACGAATACAGAGTATCTACCTTTTTGTGGAATATTCTAGTACACAAAGCGATTAGTGAAAATTACGAAATGACTTTTAGTTTGAATCCCACTGCCGCAAACCGTGACAATGTTACTTACAGCCTATGAATATGTACGTTTATGCTTGCATTATTGTAAGAATAATACAATAAAAAAGCTTAATCTATTAAATGCTTCATTCCGTAGAAACTCGGCATGATTTTGCGATTGAAACTAATAAGATAGATGATTGGAATTAAAGTCAGATTAATATATTCCCGGATAGCTTTCATACTTCGCACAGAATTTTCCCTCCCCTTCATATCGCCGTACAGCTTTCCAACCCCCTAGGCCACGGAGCATGTCCACCATTTTCGAGAGCAGA
>JADDOH010020010.1:0-20575 GCA_016648135.1 Agrypnia vestita | reverse complement strand
TTGTGTCCGATCGGTCGAAAGGTACAGATTTACATCGAAAATATATCAGGGGAGGGGAAGACTTAAAATAATAGGGGGAAACGTTCCATATATTACCCGCCGGGTCCCAAAGCATAAAGCCATGTATTCACTAGGGGACAAATTGTCCCTCAACAGCACGCGCGGCATAGAGTCTACGTGACGTTGCAACGTCGTGCACTGTTCCGCGACCTCGCGCACAACACAGCGCGGCATTTCTACGTGCCGTGGCAACGTTGCCATGCGCACGGTACCCGAGCGTACTCACTGCAACATTCCGCGGAGCGTCAGTACCACGTGGTATGTTTACAAGTGAATACGCATGCGCTGTATCTGTCAAGATGACAATGCGGGGAAACGAAATCGTTCTTGAACTCATCGAGCTGTATCGATCGAAGATCGCATAGAATGTCCGTCCGTCTTTTTCTTTGCAGTAAAGAATTTCGCATTCTCCTATTTTCTCCTATTACTTTTTGATAAAATCATTAAACATAAACAGATACGCGGCTATCATCATAACCTCATAGGGCGATATATTTCCGCGACGTCTGGAAAACAATAATTATTTGCAAAAAGGACCTTGTTTTTAATAATATTCAATTTACTACAGTAAAACCTCGTTTATTTGAAATTGCGACCCAAAAAAACATTTCGAATTGCGCGGAACCCCGTTTTCGCCAAATGAGATACCGCAGCTGTCAACATAAGCTCATCGGGTGACATTTCCGCGACAAGATATGCGAGTCCCGGTGTGTACACGTCAAATGGCCGCGTCATTGTCCCCGAAACATGAGCGTAGATGTTGATGAGACATGCCGAGCGGAATGTTTCGCGATTTGTCCCCTAGTGAATACATGGCTTAAGTATGCAAATTTTGAGTCCGATCGGTCAAACGGTTCAGATTCGCATCGAAAATAGGTCAGGGGGATGGGAAGGGGTAAGAGAAGAGAATAGGGGGGAAATGTTGCCTATGTTACCCGCCCGGTCCCAAAGCATAAGTATGCAAAAATTTAAATCGAATCGGACAAACGGTGTGGATTTGTATAGAGAACAGATAGACAGACAGACAGACATTGAGTTTTATAGGTATAGATATAAAAAAGGAATCGATTTGAAAGATTTCGTTGACGCTAAATATAAACAATTAGCTTGGGATACTCATCCGAATGCTGGTCCCACATGTTTATAATAGTCAAAAGATATTCATAACAATACGATAAGCTGAGGCGAATTTGATCAATCGCGAGCCTGATCACATCGCTGTTTGCCGTCGACAAAATATTTTGTTTTCACGTAAGAGCCTGTCTAGATGGGGTGTTTTACGCGCGAGTCTACTCGCGCGTTCCAATTTATATTGCGTCCAGAGGCCGCGTTTTACGCGCGAGTGTTTAGGCGCGAGTGCACTCGCGCATAAACACTCGCGCGTAATCGAGATACTGGAGCTACATACATCCCGTCCAGATGCTGACGCGCGCTACGCGCACGACTCTCCGCTCGCGCGTAATACACGCGAGCGCCGCGCGTGTCGAGATACTCGAACGGCATTGTTGCGTCCAGAACTACGCGCGAGTCCGTGGTAGAGATGCACAATATTGGCTTTGGGTCTGGAAAGTTTTTTCGACACGTTTTTATATATTAGGTCCTTACATATGAAATTGACGTTTAGTATGGGAGGAACATAAAGCCGATTTTTTTTATTATAATATATTTATTTAATCAAAGTATGTACCATTGCTATCTATGCACTTTTGCCATCTCATAGGTAGTTCATCGATCCCTTTACTTAAAAAACCATTCGGACGGGAATCGATAAAATCTTTGAAGGCGGTTTGGACTGCCCCATCGGAGTTGAATTTTTTCCTTTGCAAGAAGTTATCCAAATTTCGAAAAAAATTGTAATCTATTGGGGCAAGGTCCGGAGAGTACGGTGGATGTCTTAGACATTCCAATTGAAGCTCCTCTAATTTGGTAGCCGTCTGTTGTGCAGTGTGTGGTCTAGCGTTATCATGAAGCAGCAGTGGCCTAGAGCGATTACCCAGCCTCGATTGTTTAGCAGCTAGCTTTTCCATCATGGTTTGCAGTTGCTGACAATAGACATCTGCCGTATCGTCTGGCCAGATTTAAGAAAGCTGTAGTGAACGACACCAGCACTAGTCCACCAAACGCTCACAAGTAACTTTTTTGGAGTCAATTTTCGCTTGGGGCATGGTTTGGCTGGTTCGGCAGGGTTCAGCCATTGCGATGAGCGCTTTCGATTATCGTACAGGATCCACTTTTCATCACAGGTAATGATTCGATTTAAAATCCCTTCATTATTGTGCCGGTTGAGTAATGCAACGCAGCAGTCAACGCGCGTTTATTGATTTGCTTCACTCAATTCATGAGGTACCCACCTTTCAAGCTTTTTCACCTTACCAATTTGCTTCAAGTGGATTAAAACAGTTTTATCACTAACACCTCAGCCTGCAGCTAACTCGGATGTGGTTTGCGATGGATCCGCTTCCACAATAGCCTTCAATTCTTCATTATCAACTATGGTCTCCGGCCGTCCACGGGGCTTGTTCTGCAGGTCGAATTTCCAGAACGAAAACGTTGGAACCAAAAACGCACTGTGTTTTCTTTTGCGGCACCGTCGCCATACACATCATTAATCCTTCGAGCCGTTTCTGCAGCCTGGTGCTACGGTGGAACTCGTACTCGTAAATAACGCGATATTTCAAGTTTTTCATTTTGTAAACTGAGTGACGCAAAGAAAAAAACAATTGAGGAAAAAACAAATGAATTATAATTTTCAAAACACAAATACATGAGTAAATAGCTGTATAAATTTGGATTTGGAATTCCTAACCAAAGAGAAGATATTTGAGATCAAATTTGCCAGTACGGCAAAACGTGAATTTCATATGTAAGGACCTAATAAAACAAAATTGTGGAGTCATTACTGAAATAAAACAATTATTTTCATATCTGGATGCAATATAAATTGAAGCGCGGGAGTGATCTCGCGCGTAAAACGCGGCATCTGGACGCAATCTAAATTGGAAATCGCGAGTGGTCTCGCGCGTGAAACGCCCCATCTGGACAGGCTCTAAACCTCCAAGTAGGCCGCGATGTATTGCAGTGAGGTATCCTTCGGTATCTGCGTGCGTATCTACTAGCACGCGTTTGTTTTACATGGAGGTGACATCGAGTTAGCGAGCTAAGCCGCGACCGCGAGGTATCGCAGTTAGGCATCTTCGTACCCTTAAGCGGCCTACTCACACGCCTGCCACAGGGCCGATCTAGGGTGTAAAAGTGGGGATGCCTCCTAAATCGTGATTGGGGCAATTTCCTAGATCGATCCTGCGGCAGGGCGGCAGGAGCGCGAAACCACCCTCGATCGCCCCTGCCGCCCTGCTAGATCGCTGCGTGTGTAGCGCGATTGGGGCAATTTCTCAATCAGAGCACGCATTGAAGATTCCTTTGTAATTCCAACTTGGATAGCTGGCCATGAAAAATGACGTCTGATATTAATTTTTTAGCAACAACTTGCTGGTGTTTATTCAAATCATAAATATAAATTTTAATTAAATAACTTATTATGTAAATAATATAAATACTAGGTGCCCGTTGCACGGCTACGCGTGCAATTTAGCCTGGCGGCAGATTCACTGATAATTAAGTAACGAAGAAGAAGAAGACGGACTCACTGTTGATTGAGTAACGAAGAAGGTTGACGGTAAACACTGCGCGCTGAGCTCCCCTTTCTGGTGACGCCCCGATCGCGAAGATCGGACTGCGCGTTCGGGAGTAAAGGCCGAAAAACTTGAAAACAAAATGTATCCGAAATGGCCGCGCAAAGGGCAAATGGTTGCGCGGTCGAAACGGTCGAAACCGGAGTGCCACCGCTGCGCTGCCATGGCGATCGCTGCACGGCCGTGGCGACCTCTTTGCGGCCGATGCGACCGCCGCGCAGCCGAGGCGACCGCTACGCGGTCAAAACGAAACGTCCACTGTGTCGCCGGAGAGTATTTTCACAGTTTTGTCAGTTTTTTAAATCATTGTGTGCCCAAAGAAGAAGGTAACCTTACCTAAGAATGTAGAAACAATTTAACTTAATGAAATATTTTTTTCCAATTTTGCAGTACTAATGAGACAGCTATTAAATTTTTTTATAACCTTTATTTTAAAAAATACAATCGACAGAATTTTACATCATCTACATTTCTGCATTTTTATTTTATTTGCATCCTTATTTTTAGAAAAGTTGTAAACGAATGAAATATTTATCCAATTTAACCATGGCCTATATTAAACATCTGTTGATTTTTTTTAAAAGTAATTGTCTTATGTAAATTTTTGTCCTTATGTTTTTTAGGCATAACTTCTAAACGCATGATCCAATTTTAGTCGTCGATATCTCAATCGATAAGGAAATAGTGCTTCTATCGAACTTACCAATAATATTTTTTTACAATGGCAGACCTTAGAATTACGTCCGCTTTCATCCGCGTTTTGCTGTTTTGTCTGTTGCTTCGCGGAGAATCTTTAAATTACATTTCCAAAAAATACAGTCTGTATAATTTAACGTTTTCTATATTTCGGCATTGTTATTTATTTTTTATCATTATTTCAAGAAAAGTTTTAAAATACTTATGAAGATGGAATTTTTTTTATTTTACTTTATAACTTTTCTCAAAATGGTGATAAAAAATAAATAAAAATGTCTAAAGATAGATAACGTTAGATTCTACAGATTGCGGTTTTAATAATAAGAATTAAAAAAATTTCCGTGAAGCCACAGTCAAAACCACAAAACTCGGATGAAAGCGGACGTAATGCTAAAGTCTGTAATTGTAACAAAATTATTTTCAATACAATCGATAGAAGAACTATTTCCCTATCCATCGAAATATCGATGACTAAAATAGGATGACGCGTTTAGAAGTTACAGCCAATAAACTAAACATCAAAAATTTACCGATATCTCGAGCTACAAAAAATTTTCAATAGACCATTTTCAATTCCTGGCCCCGGAAAAAATGGAAATAATTATTTCTTTAATAACTTTTCTAAAAAAATAGATAGGAAAAAACTAAAAAAGCAGAAAGATATATCACGTTAACTTGTACAGATTTTATTTAAAAGAATTTTTTTTACATCCTCATTGCGAAGCCACGGCCAAAATCGCGAAACTTTGAACGATTTTTTTATATTTTATTTTATAACATTTCTCAAAAGTGATAAAAAATAAATTAAAATGCCTAAAGATAGATAACGTTACATTCTACAGATTGCGGTTTTAATAATAAGAATTAAAAAATTTCCCGGGAAGCCACAGTCAAAACCACAAAACTCGGATGAAAGCGGACGTAATGCTAAGGTCTGTCATTGTAAAAAAAATATAATATAAAATAAGTAGCACTATTTCCCTATCAATCAAGATATCGCTGATTAAAATAGCATGACGCGCTTAGAAGTTACAGCCAATAAACTAAACATCAAAAATTTACCGATATCTCGAGGTTCTAAAAATTCTCAATAGATGTCTACCTGGGACCGGAAAAAATGGAAATAATTATCTTCTTTAATAACTTTTCTAAAAAAATAGATAGGAAAAAAAATGCAGAAAGATACATCACGTTAACTTGTACAGAATTCACTAAATAGAAAAATATTTTACATCCCCATTGCGAAGCCACGGCCAAAACCGCGAAACTTTGAACGTAATTTTGAAGCCTGCGATGGCAAAAAAAAAATTTTAATACACTCGATAGAATAACTATTTCCCTATCGATCGAGATATCGATGACTAAAATAAGATGACGCGTTTTGAAGTTACAGCCAATAAAGTAAACATCAAAAATTTACCGATATCTAGAGCTTTTAAAAAAATCCAACAGATGTCTAAGTTGATCTATAAAAATGGAAATCGTTTCTAACTTTTCTAAAAATAAAGATAGAAAAAAACTAAAAATGTAGAAAGGTAGGTAATGTTAAATTCTACAAATCGTGAATGTCAGAAAAAAATAAGTCTCCCCATGAAACCACGGTCGAAACGTACCGCGGAAGCTTGGAGTTTTTTAACAGATTTGTCAGTTTTTAAATCATTGTGTGCGCAAAAGATTTATTATCGGTTAGGTTAGGTCATAAATGGAAAAATATAAATGAGTAGCTTGTTGGTCTTGTGGTTAGGACACTCGCCTCGTGATCCAATGGTCGCGGGTTCGAATCCAGCCCAGACTAGGAAGTTAGTCCTATTTTCATAGCACAAGCGTTTAGCTTAGTTTGAAAATAGTAAGAATATTGATGTGACACGTATTCCGTGTTCGCATCTCTATTTATATTAAAAAAAAAAAGAATATGTGAAATATTATGTATCCAAATTAGATTTTTTTTAAAATTGCTTTTTTCAATGAAAAAACAAATCAAAAAATCAAAGAATTAACATATCAATAAACTTTTTATAAAAAAAATATTTTATTTTATTTAAAAAAATGGCTTTTCCAAAAAAAAGTTAAAAATAAATTGAAAAAACACATTAAACAAAATAACAAAACAGTTTTCATAATTCACATCTGTCAAAAAATTACGAAGAGAAAAAAAAATGTAATAATGAGACGAAAATAGCTAAAAATATTCCATTTTTAAATATAATCTAATAAAAAAACTTTCAAATACACGAATTTTAATACATATCGAGCTCGTTTATTTAAACGTGGCGTCACTCTCGGCATCCAATGGAAGATGTTCTAATAAATATTTATTGAATTTAATATGGATTAAAATTTATTGAATTTATGGAATGAAAAATATTTTCTTGCCTGTAACTTGTATTGTAAAAAAAATTGTAAATGTACTGAAAAATATTATTTTATTAAAAATTGAAAACAGTGTAAGAAAAAATGGAATAAGTGAAGAATAATATTAATAATAAGAAGAAGAGCTACACTTTCATTAAATTTTGTCATCTAATCACAAAGGACATTTAGAACTAATACCTTGAAAATAATAGTTAAATTCAGAAGAAATGTTTTAAAATAAATATATTTTTATATTGCAAAAAATAAAATAAAATGTCATCTAATCGCAAAGGACATTTAGAAATAATACCCTTGAAAACAATAGTTACATTCAGAAATGTTTTAAAATAAATAAAAAAATTATATTGAATAAAATAACCGAATTGAAGATATACTATTTTGAATATTTAATGCGATGTTAAATTATTTTCTGCTTTGATTTATGTATTCACATTTTCTATTGTTATATGATTCTGTAACAAACAAAAAAATAAATAATTAAAAAATAAAAACCAAAAAAAGTAATAAATGTTGCGACGAATTATCCCGAATGAACGTTAAAAGCATCGACATCGCGCGGCATTTTATCCTCAATGTGAGTGCAAAAGACATTGCTGATGAGTGAAATTATTTGAACAGAAATATATACGAAATATTTCTGAATAAAACGTTTAGAGCAGCTGTTTTATATACGATTAATATTTGAGGATGTTTCCATAAAATAACCGAATTGAATAATGTTTGGAACATTTTAAGCAATTCAAATTTATTTTCTGCTTAACTTAATGTTTTCCATTTTCCAAATAAAAATATGGTAATGATGATGATAGTTATATTTACGGAAACAAATGAGGAATAGTCCCGAATGAAAATTCAATGGATCGAAATCACGCGCTATTATTTTCGTGAAGACGATTTAAATAAAAACAGAGAAGACTTTGAAGGGTGGGAAAGCTTTTGTTGGAAAGGGTTTTATCAGTATTCAAAGGACTCAAGTTATAATTTAATAAGTAACCATAAAAGCTAAGTAAGCTAAGTATCCAATGAATTGTCATTATATTTCATACTCGCAGAGAAAAGCGTAAATATGTCTGAAAAAAAGTTACATAAACGACTTTGTCAAAAAAGGGCTGAAAACATTAAAAAATTATAAAAAAAATGTTAAAGGATAAGAAGAAAAAATGATGAATTTAAAATCACGCGCTATTTGTGCGTCTAAGTTTCAAATTCCAAAGTATCGTAAAACTCACAAAGATATGATATAAAAACAACATTTCACTCAAACGTGAAGAAGAAAACAAATGTTAAAATATCACGCGGTTAAGACGTGGCTTTTGTAATTTAAAAAAAATCGGCTTATCATTTATACTTCCAGAGAAAATTGTAAATATATGCGGAAAGAGTAAAAAACGCTTAAAAAAAGGCTTCATATATATACAGATCGAGTTCGTTAATTTAGAGGTGACGTCACTCTTTGTTCCAATGCAAGATTTTCTATCAAATATTGATTAAATTTACGTAAAAATATTAAAAAATTGAGCGCGGCATCCGCGCACGATGGGAGGTCTCCCAGTACTGAATAAAATTAAATAAATCGTATTAATAAATACATTCCAGTGGGAAACGATGCGTTTCGGGAAAACAAAAGAACATCTAGAATTATCTATTAAATTTGGCGTCCTGTTTAGCTTATAACTTTTCTAAAAATAAAGATAAAAAAAATCTAAAAATACGGTCATCTGTGAAAAGGTGGGCCCTACAAAAGCTATTTTTTAGATTTGAAATTGGCCTTACTGATGCGAAGCTACGACTGAAATGGTGAAATCCTGATGTAAGTTTCCGTCACGATAAATCGTTTCATTTTGGAACGATATTTTTTGATACACTCGTTAGCTGCACTCTTCGTCTATCGAATGAGATATCGCCGGTGAATGTAGGTCTCCCCGTCTCCGAGCAGCATACAAAAATATAAAAAACGCCGAAAAAACGCACTAAAAAGATTGCCGCTGCTTGGACACGCATCTGGAAGTAATTATTTTCAATAGAAAAGATGCGCACCGTCGAACGCCACGCGGTGATGCCACTTGCGTGTCTGTGCGGTTTTTTTTGACCGAGTTATTAAAGAAACGGAAATTTCGACATTGGTTGCGTACCGAGAAAGGTGGAGGGGGTGAAAAAATGTAAAAATATGTGCAAAAGATGGCGCCTCCAACTGTTGTTTGAACCCGGTACTTGATTTTTTAATTTCGTTAAAACTACGCCTACAGTCGCAGAAACGGCGCCCTCGCGAAAACGGACCGAAAACGGGGGTTTATTTTTGTATTTCGGCGAGAAAGAAAGCTACGCAAAATTGATGTATGTAAGAAAAAAAGATGACCGGATTCGGCACAAAACGTCGTACTTTTTTTTAATCCGATCGCAAAACACCGAGATGTGCAGTAAAAACGAAATTTCACGCCATCGAGCATAGAAACTAAAAAAGATAAAGAAGAAAAGAAATTTTTAGAAAAAAACACGCGATAAATAGTTGTCCTTTGTATTCTTTTTAAAAATTGTGATTATCTTGCATATTCGCGGAGAAAACGGTAAAAACGTGCGAAAAAAAAGCCGAAAAAAAACCAAAAAACGGCTGTCAAAAAAGGCCGAAAAAGTGTAAAAGTTTATAAAAAAGTGTATTAGGATAAGAAAGAAAAAATGATGAATTAGAAACCACGCGTTATCGGCGTGTCCATCATAATCAAGTTTCAAATTCCAAAATTTCGAAAAACTCGCAAAGATATGAGGCAAAAACGACATTTCACTCCAATGGGCATAGAAACGACATTAGAAGACGAAGAAATTTTTTTTTATAAAATCTCACGTGGAAAAGAGTTTTCCTTTGTATTTTTAAAAAAAATTGTGAATATCGCGTAAACTCGCGGAGAAAACGGTAAATATGTGCGAAAAAAAGTAAAAAAAAACCAAAAAAACGGCAAATGTCAATAATTTGATGTGACAAACATATATCGCGGAAACTACCTTACAACTTTAATATATATGACTAGCTGCCGTGCCAGATTGTACCATAAGAGCGAGAAGAAGAAGAAGAAGTGTCGTTGGTATTTTTCGAAATTGAAATCGGACGATAAGTGGTCGAGTTATGAGATAAAGTGTGCGGAAAGGTGTTCAACTTAAAAAAACCGAAGGGTGTAAGAGGAAGCCGCTGCGCGCCCGAAGCCGCGCAAAAGCCGCGCAAAGGTGCTTCAGTCAGACGGCTCCCGCTGCGCGGTCGAAGGGTGACGACAGTCGCCGCGCGGCTTCGCCGCGCAGCGTCTGTCGTGCAAAGGCGCGCATTGGCTGCACCGTCTGGGACTTTTTTAAATTTTCGAAATCGGACATCGCTTCGCGGAGATATACATAAAAAATGCAAAAACCTCAACATAACCTAACTTAACCTAACCTAACCCAACCTAACCTAACCTTACCCAACCTAACCTTACCCAACCTAACCTTACCTTACCTAAGAATGTAGAAGCAATTTAAATTAATAAAATAATTTTTTCCAATTTTGCAGTACTAATGAGAAATCTATTAAAAAAATTTATAACCTTTATTTTAAAAAATAAAATCGACAGAATTTTAAATCATCTACCTTTCTGCATTTTTATTTTTTTTGTATCTTTATTTTTAGAAAAGTTATAAACGAATGAAATATTTATCCAATTTGATCATGGCCTATATTAGACATATGTTGATTTTTTTTAGAAATTATTATCTTATGTAAAATTTTGTCATTATGTTTTTTAGCCATAACTTCTAAACGCATGATCCAATTTTAGTCGTCGATATCTCGATTGACAGGGCAATAGTGCTTCTATCGGACTCACCAAAAAATTTATTTTACAATTGCAGTCCGCTTTCATCCGCGTTTTGCTGTTTTGGCTGTAGCTTCGCGGGGATTATTAAATTACAATTCCAAAAAATACATTCTGTATAATTTAACGTTGTCTATATTTCTGCATTTTTATTTATTTTGTATCGTCATTTCAAGAAAAGTTTTAAAATATTTATAAAGATGGAAAAAAATATATTTTATTTTGTAACTTTTCTCAAAATAGTGATAAAAAATAAATAAAAATGCTAAAAGATAGATAACGTTAAATTCTAAAGATTGTGATTTTAAGAATAAGAATTAAAAAATTTCTTCCGAAGCTACAGTCAAAACCACAAAACTCGGATGAAAGCGGACGTAATGCTGAAGTCTGCAAATGTAGCAATTTTTTTTTTCAAAATGATCAATAGCTACACTATTTCCCTATCGATCGAGATATCGATGACTAAAATAGGATGACGCGTTAAGAAGTTACAGCCAATAAACTAAACATCAAAAATTTACCGATATCTCGAGGTTCAAAAAATTGTCAATAGATGTCTACCTGGCCCCGGAAAATGGAAATAAATATTTTCTTTAATAACTTTTCTAAAAAAATATATAGAAAAAAACTAAAAATGCAGAAAGATACATCACGTTAACTTGCACAGATTTTATATAATAGAAAAAATTTTTACATCCTCATTGCGAAGCCACGCCCAAAACCGCGAAATTTTGAGCGATTTTATTTAATTTTATTTTATAAGTTTTCTCAAAATAGCTATAAAAAATAACTTAAAATGCCGAAAGTTAGATAACGTTAAATTCTACAGATTGTGATTTTAAGAATAAGAATTAAAAAATTTCCCGCGAAGCCATAGTCGAAACCACAAAACTCGGATGAAAGCGGACGTAATACTGAAGATTGTAATTGTACCAAAATTATTTTCAATATGATCGATAGAGACACTATTTCCCTATCGATCGAGATATCGATGACTAAAATCGGATGACGCGTTTAGAAGTTACAGCCAATAAACTAAACATCAAAAATTTACCGATATCTCGAGGTTCAAAAAATTGTCAATAGATGTCTACCTGGCCCCGGAAAATGGAAATAATGATTATCTTTAATAACTTTTCTAAAAAAATAGATAGAAAAAAACTAAAAATGCAGAAAGATACATCACGTTAACTTGCACAGATTTTATATAATAGAAAAATTTTTTACATCCTCATTGCGAAGCCACGCCCAAAATGGCGAAATTTTGAGCGATTTTTTTATATTTTATTTTATAAGTTCTCTCAAAATAGTGATAAAAAATAAATAAAAATGCCGAAAGATAGACAACGTTAAATTCCACAGATTGTGATTTTAAGAATAAGAATTAAAAATTTTCCCGCGAAGCCACAGTAGAAACCACAAAACTCGGATGAAAGCGGACGTAATACAGAAGATTGTAATTGTACCAAAATTATTTTCAATATGATCGATAGAGACCCTATTTCCCTATCGATCAAGATATCGTCGACTTAAATAGGATGACGCGTATAGAAGTTACAGCCAATAAACTAAACATCTAAAATTTACCGATATCTCGAGGTTCAAAAAATTGTCAATAGATGTCTACCTGGCCCCGGAAAATGGAAATAATTATTATCTTTAATAACTTTTCTAATAAAATAGATAGAAAAACACCAAAAACGTATAAATGTAGGCAATGTTAATTTCTACCAATCGTGTATGTCAGAAAAAGAAAAAAAAACTCCCCGTGAAACCATAGTCGAAACATTGAAATTCGAATGGAAGAAAATATTTTTATACATGTTATATTTTTATGAGAATTGAAGTTTTTCAAAAAAAACAGAAGATGGTTGATCTTACAAAATATTATAAAAAATGATTATGAATTTGATTTTTTGATTAAAGTGTTTGGTTTTTTGATTTTTTTTCGTTTTTTTTTTTGTTTTTGATTTTTTTCAAACGGCTTAAACGTGACGTCACGCTAAAATTATTAAAAATCTCCAAAATATGACGTCAAATACTAAAAAATATCCTGTATAATATTTCCCACCCAAGCGCCTTTTCAAAATCGTGACATCACATCTATGCTGAAGCTAATTCATAAACGCGCAATTACACAATTCTTAAAATATTATCATAATAAAAAACACCCTGTATAATATTTCCCGACCAAACGCCTTTCCGAAATCGTGACGTCACAAATAATCATATATAATAATAAAATTAAAGCCCCCCCTGCGAATCTTATTGGAAGAAACGCGCAATTTTGTCATTTAAACACCCTGTATAATATTTCCCAATCAAGCGCCTTTACGAAATCGTGACGTAACAAATAACCAAAAATAATAATAAAATTAAAGCCCCCCGTGGGAAGCTTATTAGAAGAAACTCGCAATTTCAACATAAAAAACACTCTGTATAATATTTCCCAACCAAGCGCCTTTCCGAAGTCAAGACGTCATAACGAAATAAAAATAAAAATATAATTAAACCCCCTCTGCGAAGCTTATTCGAAGAAACGCGCAATTTCATCATAAAAAACACCCTGTATAATATTTCCCAATCATGCGCCTTTCCGAAATCGTGACGTAACAAATAAACAAAAATAATAATAAAATTAAAACCCCCAGTGCGAAGCTTATTCAAAGAAACGCGCAACTTCATCATAAAAAACATCCTGTATAATATTACCCAACCAAGCATCTTCCCGAAATCATGACGTCACATTTATGCAAAAGCTCTTTTTTATTGAAAATGCGCAATTTCATCATAAAAAACACCCTGTGTAATAACCTAACTTAACCAAACCAAAACTAACCTAAACTAAGCTAACCTAACCAAACCTTACCTAACATAACTACAATTTCGTAAAAAGCGCAACTTCATCATAAAAAACACCCTGTATAATATTTTTCTCTCAAACGCTTTTCCTTAATCGTTACGACACATCTAAATAAAAAAATAATGAAAAACTTGCATTTTCCCAATTTTACATTACTACCATCATAAAAAATCATCCTGTATAAAAAAATTGCCCAAAAAAAAAATTACGTCACCAATGTTGAAAATCGAAATTGCAAAAAAAAATTTCAAGTGATCAAAGATTATCGCCCTTTTCCTTCTCCGACGTCTGGGAGCCGAGAAAATTGGGAAAAGGTTTTTCCCATACGTTATGTATAGAAAAAATCATAATTTTTACGATTTTTATTTCTAAATCGTTGGTTTCGCTTATAACTTTTCTAAAAAAAATGATGGAAAAAATCTAAAAATACAGAAACGCGCGGAAAACTTAGCGCTACAAAACATCTTGAGTATAATGGATATGGGCCTCACCGTCGCGAAGCTACCGCCGCAAATACAAAATTCCGACGAAAGCGGCCGTCACGCGAGAGTGTGTCATTTCTAAACGATAATTTTTGCAAGAATCGTCAGCCGCACTCTTCTTTTATCGAACAAGGTGCGAATGATGAATGTAGGCCTCCCCGCCGCCGAGCAGCGTCCGAAAACAAAAAAAACGCCTAAAAACGCACTAAAAACACCACCACCGGTCGGCCATGTCGAAAATTTTTGTTAAGGCTTTTTGCTTTCATTTCTAAGGGATCTTTAGTCATACAAAAGTTGCGCTCAGGCGAGCGCTACGCGCTCGCGGTAGTCTCGTTTCTCTGCGACGTTTCCGGACAGAGTTATTAAAAAAAACGTAAATTTCGGTTTTAAGCGAGTAGCAAAAACAGGGGCGGTGGAGAAAAAAATTCAAAAAATTTGAAAAAGATGTTCACTTTATCCGTCAATCGAACATCGTACTCAATTTGAGATTTTCATTTAAACTGCGTCTACAGTCCTAAGAACGGCGCGCGCGGCGAAAAACTGCAAAAAAAGGTGTTTTTATTTTTTTACGGCCCTAAAAAGAAAGCTACGAAAAATCGCATTGGTTAAAAGTAAGATCGGCCGACTGCGCATCCGCAGGTATTTTTAGTTTTTCGAAATTCAATCTAGAAATATCGCGCGATTGCAAATGAAAAACGCCTTTTTTTAACTTTATTTTTTTCTCTTTTGCTCAGCGTGAGCAGGGACGACGGGGGAAAATTTTTAAAATGCTTAATAAAGTTCCGGAACAGCAGAGGAAATTTTAATTTGCAAAAATTTTTAAATTTCGATAAAATTTCGCAAAGTTATTAGCGATCCTGCGTGAACCATTCTGAAAAGTGGCCAAAAGCTATTAACGACCGCGGCTTAGCCGCGAGGGTACCTACCTAGCCCAAAATCTAATAAAAAACGCGGGCGCGCTGCGCGCGCAAACCTTGTTAAAATGAGCGCGATCGCGCTCCGTTTCGCGGAGCTATTTGCGAAAAACGAAAAAAACCAAAATGACCATCCTTACATATAAAGTCCACTTTATACCCCTTGCTACTTTAATATATATTGAAATTGAATTGATTGAATAGCAGTTCGTACCCGGCGTTGCACGGGTTAAGGACTAAGTTTAAAATCAATTTGTGAGGATAAACAAAAGTTAGATTCGAACGGTATAGATTTGCATCGAAAATAAATCAGGGGGAGGGGATAGGGTAAAAGAATACGGGGAATTGTCGCATAAGTTACCGAAATTTGTGTCCGATCGGTCAAATGGTTCAGATTTGCATCGAAAATATATCAGCGGAGGGGAAGGGTTGAAAGAATAGGAGGGAAATGTCAAATATGTTACTCGACAGGTCCTGAAGAATACGTTTCCAAATTTTGAGTCAGATCGGTCGAAAAGTAAAGATTTACATTGAAAATATGTCAGGGGGAGGGGAAGGGGTATGAGAAAAGGGGATAAATATCGCCTTGTTACCCGCTGAGTCCTAAAGAATAAGTTTCCAAATTTTGAGACCGATTTGTCAAACGGTACAGATTTGCATAAGTATGCAAAATTTAAATCGAATCGGACAAACGGTGTTTATTTGTATAGCGAACAGATAGACAGACAGACATTGAGTTTTATAGGTATAGATAGGAATAAATAAGGTGATTTAATTAATTGTAATAAAAAATTAGAATAAAATACTTTATTGAAATTTCAAAAATAAATGTAAAGAACGTGTATAAAAGCATGTTTTAGATTTTTTTATTTACTTGTTATACCTAGATACCATTATTTATTTTTCTCTCTAGCAAATATTAATAATATTAATATTGATAAATTGTTATTTTTATCCCTTTCACTCCTTCCGCGTATTCCTCGGCAGTGCAGAGACAAATGTCTCCGCCTCTTGCGAGAGTCACCGGGGTTTTTTTCTCTACTAGGGATATTTTATTTTTATTTTAAGTGAATGTAAGATTTATTTGAAACATTTAAACATATTCTAGATGGAGGTAAAATAATACACATCTATGAATGTAAAATGTTAATTTTATTATGTTACGATTTGCACTTGAGTAAATTAAATGCAATTTAAAAACAATCATACAAATAACGAAAATACGTATGCAAATTTGTAAAAAAATAAGACAATTGACACATTTCTTAAGGCAACCATAATTTTACCAGAAATTGTCTCATTAGTCTTACCGCGGTCACCAACTAGTCAACGCTCATCTTATAGGTATTAACGGAGGCTGTAGCAAATACATAATATGAATGTGTATTTTATTATTTCTTTTTTTTTTTTTTTTTTCATATAGTATACAATTTGGGTTGTACTATGCCTGTCTCACTAAAAGTTTCTGTGTTAAGACATGCATAGTTTACAAAATAGTTATACAATTATATATTAATTCATATGTGTATAGTTACAAGTTATTTCTTCTTAGCGTTGTTAGTTGTACGTACAAAATAAAAATACATAAAATCGTTTTTTTTTTAAATATATATTGAGAAAAAATACAGTAAACTAAATTTATTGATATATTTTGACAAATATATAACTTGGGTTGTTTGCCAGGTAAAAACAAATTTGAAGATGTGTCGTGTTAAAGTACGATTATGAGAAATGAACAATAGAAAAATGTAGATCATAGAGTTCACTCGTCCGAACTGCCGGCGCGAGACTACTCGATTTAGTGTCATTCCCAAAGTATAAAATTGTTAAAATTTTAATTGGGCCAAAGCATTTACAAACCAAGCTTCACCTATTATTAAGTGCAGTGAGAGGGACCCACCATACACCCAAGGCCGTTATATGAGCAATAACTACTCACAAATCGGCTCTACACTTTCGCTACCCAATGCGACATTTTTTATGCTAAGGTGGTCATCCTCCCCAGGCCACTTAAATTCATCAAGTGTAAGCGGCGCTTCCACACAAACCGCATCACTGTCAACAATAGCAAGAAATGAGTGAGACATGTTACATGCAACGTTCCCTCTAATTTTTCTATTGTGTGTGCGCATCTTCGACGCATCTGTGCAGTGGCGGTGCGATAGATTTACACCTCCCCCCCCATAAACACACACACAATTTTTCATGTAAATGTATATTTTTAGGGTATTTATTAATCAAAGTGATTTTATATAATAACAACATTAACAAAGACAATTTTTGAAATACATAAAAAAAAGATAAAAAAGAATAAAATATTCGTTGATATAATATATTAAATAATACTAAACTCGTAGAATTTTCTTTTTATTTATATTTAATCTTTTTATTTTAAATTTTTTTTTCATAATAAACATTTATAAAAATGTAGTTTTTTCACTTTTATTCAAAATTATTCTTATTCAACTACGTAAAAAAATCTTTCTCCGAATTTTGTAGCATTTCTATTGTACCTACTTTTTTAAACGGAATACATATACTAATGGACCGGCCCTAGGAGATTCAATGCCCCAAAGCAAAAACACTAGAAAGTAGGTACTTAATTTCATGAAAATTGCATTGTGCATGTATTATATTGATTCATGCATTCGAGCAAAACTAAAATCTGGCAAAGGAAATTTTCTTTTATAATATTGACTGTGCGGAGGGTAAAAAATGTGTGCGGAGACATTTCAGTAGGTGTGCGCGCGCACACGCGCACACCTTACAGGGAACATTGGTTACATGATATACATATATGTGAGGAAATACAAATAAAACCAATGAACATGAGTCGTAAAAAAATGAGATAAAGACAAAGCCAAGTACATGAAATGAAAATGAGCACAAAATTGCACCGTAAAAACAGTTAACCAAAGTACAATAGTAATTCCCCCGAGGGAAAATAAAAAGAAAAAAGTAAGAAAAGAAGAAGAAATAAATCACTGTAAAGATCAAGCTAATGACGTTACATGTTAGGATATTAAAAAAACCTTATTAACTGGATCATAAATGAAAAAGCTGATAAATAGAAAACCAGTATACAACAGTCACACCTTGCTGGGAAGCCCCCCCAAGGAAATCCCAGCGAGAATCACTGTGGAGGTTTCTCTAGTATACTCTAGGTTACTCGCAGCAGCCTCCTTGAGGTCCACAGCAGCGTCCGCTGTTGTTTGGGCAACATCCGGTGGATATTGGCATCGGCATCTGCATCGGCATTTGCATCGTCATCTGCATCGGCATCTGCATCGGCATCTGCACCGGCATCTGCATCGGCATCTGCATCTGCGGCATCTGCATCGAACAGCATTCGTTGTTGTTATATGGCCACGTCTGTTGGCACCTATGGTTGCAGCCCGTAGGATACATCTGTTGTGACAATCCGAAATTTCCGTTGAACGGATTAGGTGAAAATGGCTGGCTCCGCGATGATGGGATAACCGAAATAGTTATCAAACTCCAAAAAAATAAAACCGAATAAAAATTCATTTTGTTTTTAAGCTTTTATGAGTTCTGTATAAACCAGAGTGAACGTGACGAATGCGCAACTGCATACACGTGCTCCTATTATACAGCTCCTATACCCGCGCAGGGTCGGACCACCGGTACTGATTATATTCAGTGGAAAATTTGTAATTGACATAATTTAATATCAATTATTTTATATTTGTTAATACATATATAGCTCATATATATTTATTTATTTTGTTTTTTGATATTATTAACGCCTTGTTATTATAATTGTAATATTCATGAAATAACATGATGTGATTTACTCCTCCCATAAGCACGAACGTTAGCTCTTTTATGGCTAGCAAAACGTTTTGTTTTCGTTGTATGAATGTATTTTTGTATTCATAATTATATTTTATGACACGCTCTAATAAATAAAATAATATTTTTTAAAAATAGATCTGCTGTTAGTTTTCCCTCAAACAAATAAATAAAAGTTTTAATAATTTCTTCAATAGCAACATATATAATTCATAAGTTTTTTTCCATCACTTATTTGTTGTCAAACTTATTTGTCATCAAAATTTGTCGGGCCAATAGTCCCCTCATCAGGTATCTCACAAGGTCTCTATCTATGCTTAAAATTTAAAACAAAAATCAAAGTACAGACAATAATAAAATAAAACTATATATATATAGGAGATGAATAAATAATCCGATACTAATATTAAAACAAATTTAGGTGAAAACTATCCGTAAAAAGTTGGTGTCTGGTTATTTATAATATTCAATTTACTATTATCACTTTTTCTTAATTCCAAAATTTATAATTAATCCCATTATAATAATGTTTAATTTGTATGTAAAATTTGTAAACTCTCGATAATATCAAAAGAATGATCGCTTACCAAAAGATGTTTAGAAAATTATTTATATTTTGCATTCGTCTCTTTCTCGCGTCTCTTTCCGGCACCGGTTAGTAAGCGCTTGTTCAGACACGGCGGGAACCGTGCCGTTTCAGAATCGCATGAGATCCGTGCGGGACTCATTTACCTAGGTTTGTATGTGATCGTTCAGACACAACCGTGCGGTTAGTCCACCGCTGCGGTGCCCGCAACCCAACCGCTAGAAAATAGACCCGCACGGCGCCCGCACGATCCTATTACTATGGGGCCTTACGATAGCGTTCAGTCGCGTTGCGGGCACCGTACGGTTCCATGTTACAACAGGAGCACGCGTGGATTATATTCTCTTTTCTATGGTTATGGATCGCTTTGACACTGAACTTTTTATTGATGAAGTGGAGAAAAGACCTGTAATATGGGACCTGTAATAGTGTGAGGATTACTCAAATATGCCAAGAACCAAGCTTGGCAGGAGTTGGTGGAGATATTTGGAAATGGTGGAAAAAAAGAGTATTTTAGAGAAGTAGGTATTTATTCACCAAAAATGAACTGACAGAATGATATTTATGTGTCTTGCCATGGAACACGGCCGTCGTTAACAAAGTAATGAGCGAATATATCTCTGATATTCAAAGATGGAGAACGGCACCAGAACTGTCAAATTGACGTTTATTTTCGCGCGCACAAATCGCTTATTAACCGCGGCTGTGTGAACTAGGGATGGGCGTTGAATGGACGGACTAGTTGAAATCAACCGTTGACGTTGCATCGACGCGTCGACCGTTTACGTTTATCGCATGGACTAGTTGAATTCGTAGACGGTGGACAGCGGACGCCGTGGTCGGTGGACGATTCGAGATTAACGCAATGCAAAGCAACGAGCGAGAGCAAGACAAAACGTCTCCGTTTATTTCTCTCTCATCTCTCGCTGTCGACTTGTAGATGCCATAGACCTCATAGACGGCTCGACGGGTAATTTCATTTCAACTCTAAAGTACACTACCATAGAGTGCAGATCTGTGTACACGAACTATGACTAGAGATTTGAAATTTGAATACATGCGTAGGGCGAGATAGGCTTAATAAGCTATTATCTATTATTTTTTTACTTGATTTTTTGTAATGTCACGTGCGACGATTCGGTGAATTCCTAATTTACGCTGTATAAAATAAAACAATTCTGTTTAATTATTTTATTTTTTATTGAACTATTATTAATTAACAGGCCGGCTAGATATTTTTCTAAAATCAATATTTTATTCGAT
>JADDOH010020009.1:0-11449 GCA_016648135.1 Agrypnia vestita | reverse complement strand
AATGAAAAACTTGAACATATCGCGTTATTATTAGCGAGTACAGTTCCACACGTGGCACCAGTGCGCCGAAAACGCTCGAAGGATTTAATGAATGTGTAAATGGCGACGGTGCCGCAAAAGAAAACACAGTGGCGTTTTTAGGTTCCAACGTTTCTTCCTGGAAATTTCGACTGCAAACAGCCCCGTGGACGGCCGGAGACCAAAGTTGATAATGAAGAATTGAAGGCTATTGTGGAAGCGGATCCATCGCAAACCACATCCGAGTTAGCTGCAGGCTGCGGTGTTAGTGATAAAACTGTTTTAATCCACTTGAAGCAAATTGGTAAGGTGAAAAAGCTTGAAAGGTGGGTACCTCACGAATTGAGTGAAGCAAATCAACAAACGCGCGTTGACTGCTGCGTTGCATTACTCAACCGGCACAATAATGAAGGGATTTTAAATCGAATCATTACCTGTGATGAAAAATGGATCCTGTACGATAATCGGAAGCGCTCATCGCAATGGCTGAACCCTGCCGAACCAGCCAAACCATGCCCCAAGCGAAAATTGACTCCAAAAAAGTTACTTGTGAGCGTTTGGTGGACTAGTGCTGGTGTCGTTCACTACAGCTTTCTTAAATCTGGCCAGACGATTACGGCAGATGTCTATTGTCAGCAACTGCAAACTATGATGGAAAAGCTAGCTGCTAAACAACCGAGGCTGGTTAATCGCTCTAGGCCAGTGCTGCTTCATGATAACGCTAGACCACACACTGCACAACAGACGGCTACCAAATTAGAGGAGCTTCAATTGGAATGTCTAAGACATCCACCGTACTCTCCGGACCTTGCCCCAACAGATTACCATTTTTTTCGAAATTTGGATAACTTCTTGCAAAGGAAAAAATTCAACTCCGATGGGGCAGTCCAAACCGCCTTCAAAGATTTTATTGATTCCTGTCCGAATGGTTTTTTTAGTAAAGGGATCGATGAACTACCTATGAGATGGCAAAAGTGCATAGATAGCAATGGTACATACTTTGATTAAATAAATATATTATAATAAAAAAAATCGGCTTTATGTTCCTCCCATACTAAACGTCAATTTCATATGTAAGGACCTAATATATATGTATATGTATGTTAGTTCTAACTACTTTGGGGGTAACCCGCGTCAAATTCTGGTCGTATACGCGGGTTACCCCCAAAATAGTTAGAACTAACACATATTGTACCCGTGAAAGCCTTCGATTTAACATATATATGTATATATATACACATATATATATGTAACATTCACGATTCCACCCATGATCTTCATTCATTGTTAGATTAAGGTCTACCTTTGTTTCTGTATGCCTAATCACTGTACAATACTAACCTAACCTAACCTATCTTAACCTATACAATACTCAAGACACATTTACACAACCCGCTGTACCGTGCGGCGCATACAGGCAAAAATGGCTGTGCATTGCTAAAGATTCGGGGAAACAAATTTTAGTTAAATAATCATAATTCAATATTCGCCCTATCTTAACGTCGATTTTTATATATTTGTCAAGTATTTCTTTCAAAAAAAATCTTCTAAATGTCTAATTTTTAGTGAGGACTGCACGTCACTTACAGAAACAACACCGTAACTAATTCCATTTTTGCTGTCATACTAAAATTTTTTTGTATATTTCAAGGGCCAATTTGCTTCTTTGCTTGTCAAATGACAATCGTTCGTGATTATCTGCCAAAAGTTTTAATCGATTAATATATTTATTTCATTAGAGTTTATTAAGTACAATTATTCGTTTAAATTCAATCTTTTTTAATATGCATTAGATTGGTAATTTGTAAAGGAAGTTCCTTAAATTTAAATTTTATATGACGACATTATCATCAAAGATATCATTAAAATTTTGATTGATCAACATTTTTTCGTATGTCGCAAGGTGAAATATAATCAAAAAAATTCCAATACCCGACTTAATTATGTATAAATTGTCTTCCAAATTTATATATTTTTTATATATAGTCAGTAATTTCATGTCTACTGCACGGCCCTGGGATAAACCCAGACAAACCTATTTTTCATAAATTGAATACCAAAAAAGTTCCATATGTTAAAGGAGGAAATTTTTCGTCATATATTCATTCATGCACCTTCTAATACGTCTACATTTGTGGGTGTGAGTGAATCCCGTTATATCAACCTTCCATAGCATTTTCTATCAATAGAAATATCTTATTGCTACCACAAACCTCACGCGATTAATTTATTTTCCACCCTGTGTATGGGAAAGCGACGCAATGTTCACCCACGCAGCATTCAGGTTGCGAATAATAATACCTTTTAATAATATTTCCTTCACTTTCACTTAAAAAGAAAAACATTATTTTTCCTTTCCAATCCTTTTGTATAAACTTCAACTAGAAATTAATCATAGCTCTCATGGAGGAATGACAATTAAAACGCACATATGTAGGTTTGTATGTATTTTCTGTGCAGCAAACACAATTGTTTACCTATGCCTACGTCAGCCGCTTTACGGCCAACTGTATATGGCGAATTTCCATTTTCGCTATTGTGGTCGCTTCGCGGCCAATTGTATTTTCTGTGCAGCAAACACAATTGTTTACCTATGCCTACGTATAAATACGCCTAATTATATATGGCAAATTTCCATTTTTAATTACGGGTAGTTTAGATATAATTAAGACAAAGTATTTATTCAGTATTTCTAACCGATTAATAAGTCAGAGCGGAATAAACCACAGTTCGATAGGTAGGTACCTACTCTCTTCTCTTCTCGCAGTGTTGATTACTTTTATACAACATTATAAAAAACCAAAAATGTAATTAAAATTTCAACAAATAAAATATCCTCGACCGTAAAAAAATTCGATTCTGCCAGGATTCGAAACTGGAATCCTCTGATCCGTAGTCAGACGCGTTATCCGCTGTGCCACACGACCCAACGGGCACCATGGCAAATTTATTGTATACAAATAGAAATCATCATCCAAATGCAAAAACGTACGACATTGGTTGGGGTAATTAATATATTGATTTAATAACTGTTGGTGCCAAACACCTATTAAAAGATAAATTGCAAATAATAAATTGCATGGTTCTTTTAAACGAGAAAATCATTCAATGAATTTTATCGTAATAGTCCTAAATAATTAGACAAAATACTTGAAAAAAAATTATCTTGAGAATTAAATATTATTTTTGCTTCCTGATAAGAATGTAACTAGTATGTTGTAGCACAATGAAATAGGCTTCATTCATTAAAAAATCTGTAAAAGTTTTCATTATTTTAATAACAAATATCAAATGAAAAACTAATTGTATCGGTTAGAAAATTAAATAACTTCCAAATTATCAAAATAGATTTATGGTAACTTGTTTTATATCAATAGTAAGAATTTGCTTTGCTTAAAATATGTAAATATGTAAATAGTGTTTTAATAAAAAATATTTCCTTTTTATTTATATCAATAAAATACTGTGTAATTTTCATTTAATAAATTTATTATTTTATATAAATTTAGGAGGTAGGCATTAAATAAAAATGGATATTGTATTAATATGCGTTTTGTGAAATGCATACCCCTAAATCATATTTATTAATATTGTAATATAATAAATAAATACTATTTGAAAACTCACTTTCTACTATCGTCGACAGTTTCAATTTAAAAATTTTGGCACATAATTAAGAGATTTAGTACTCGGACCATTCAGCGTATAAACGTTGAAGATTTTATTCTTGTCACGTTGATATCTACTTCGGTTCGGATGTCCGCTTTTTATTCGAAGGTACAGAAAATGAGGAATTGAATAGGAAAAAGGGCGTTTGTTTGGTGGAACACTCTCTTTACTCTGATTCTCATTCTAAGTGTGTGTTTAATACGTTCCCGTTAAAAATATATATTTATTTTTTTTGAGGTATATGCTAGTAAAACTGAATGTCGATTTATTTGTCTTTTTTTTATACAATCTTCACGCAGATAATTTTGGTAAATCTTAAATAATCAATATTTTATATAAATGTCAATCTACAATGTTGCTCAATCAATTGAAAAAAAATTCTTAAATAAATTTTTCGGAATTCCTCTGTAAGGACTTGGGTGAAACAGATCCTCCCTTTTCTTAGACACCCAGTACCTTTCTCAATATATATAGATAATATATATATATATATATATATATATATATAATAATATATATATAAATATGTCATCTATTCCAATTTTTACGAAGGGTCTCTGAAGGATTCTGCGATTAAGGGATTACACCACCCTGGAAACCTAAAATTTAGGTACAAATTTGATGATTTTCAACTGATTTATCCGTGATTTTCAAATAAAGGGAATGCTTCTTTTAAGGTACATATTAAACTATTATTTTATTGAAAAATTTTGAAAAAAATGACCAGAATTTAGGTTAGAAATTAAATATTTTTAATTTCATAACCTATGTGTTACTAACAATCCTTTAAAATAAAATAATATAAAACGGCTTTTACCAAATTAGATAAGCCACATTTTAGGTATTTCATTTCTTAATAAGTTCATTACCTTTTCTGTATCACAAACACATGCTCAAGGGAAAATTAAATTTCAATTTTAATTTCCAATAAAATAATATTTTAATATGTAACTTAACGAGCGTAATTAAAAAAATAATAACTACCTGCTTGTAAAATATCACCCTATTTCTACCTTAATTTGTAGTTCCCAGGTTGGTGAAACCCTTAGTTATATCTAGAAATGAAATTTATTTTATTAAGTGATTGTTATTAAAAAATAGCTAATTCATTTTAAGAAAGCCGTATGCTATATTTAAGAAACTTATTTTTTATTTTTTTCCGTCTCGTATAACCGTTCACCGGAAAAAACTGAATGTTCACGGGAATGAATATGACGTGGCAATTATTTTTCTCAAAATTCATCCAATAAGACAGTAATTTTATATTTACATTAAAAAGTTCCAATAAAAATAAATTAATTATCCCCTTGTAAAAAATCACCAAATTTCTACCTTAATTGCAGGCTCCTATTAGGGTGTTACCCCTTAAGTGTTTCTTGTATTCTGTGGAGTGTGACGTAAAGTGAAGTGGTTGGAATAACACAAGCCAATCGTTAACCGAGGCAAGCGTTAAGTAACCCTTCTCATCTAGAGTTTATTTTATTAATTCAGTATAATAATTTATAAAATTTAGAATTATGGTTAGGTATTTTACATGATGTCCTTGCATAAACCGCTGGGATAATATGTAAAATTTGTCGATTCAGAATAAATCGCCGCCGGTCAGGTGAACGGCAAATGGCACGGAATAATTTCCGTTGCAGTGTTGGCAGCTCGCCTGAAGAATAAATTGAGTCCGCTACTCCGACAAGACAAATATAAAGAAATAGAAGATATTCCCATTTCCAGGGAAGAATTTATAATTAATTAAATACAATTTAATTTCATTTTCACATTCACAATAAACAGTTATATTTCGTATTTCATTATTAATAATATATGCAGGGTGTATCATAGCTAGTAGCAAAACGTTTACAGGTGGATTTCTGCCTTGATAATGGGTCTAAAATGTTCGAGCAACCGTAACCGTAGTTATGGAGATATGCAATATCATTATTTTTTCAATATTTCTCACTTATTTTTTGCAAAAAGTTGAACTGTCAAGACAATAACTTATATCAACTATATAAAATTCGAAAATAGATTTCCTTAAAGGTTTTATCATTTTATTTGATTTGTATTGCAGATATTGAATATTTTTATTTATTTATTAACGCTCTAGTGGGCTTTTACAGTACAAGAAAATCATAAGGATTTTGATATAACATAAAACACGTTTTACAGTCAGTAATTAAAAAGTAATAATATAAATAAAACATATTTAAGATAAATGAACAAGAAAATTGTAACAATGTAAAAGAATATAAAATGAGCAACAGAAATTAACAATATTTATATATATATATAAATTGTTATGTTGTCATATATATTAGATCCTTACAAATGAAATTGGCGTTTAGTATGGGAGGAACATAAAGCCGATTTTTTTTTATTATAATATATTTATTTAATCAACGTATGTACCATTGCTATCTATGTACTTTTGCCGTCTCATAGGTAATTCATCGATCCCTTTACTAAAAAAACCATTCGGACGGGAATCAATAAAATCTTTGAAGGCGGTTTGGACTGCCCCATCGGAGTTGAATTTTTTCCTTTGCAAGAAGTTATCCAAATTTCGAAAAAAATGGTAATCTGTTGGGGCAAGGTCCGGAGAGTACGGTGGATGTCTTAGACATTCCAATTGAAGCTCCTCTAATTTGGTAGCCGTCTGTTGTGCAGTGTGTGGTCTAGCGTTATCATGAAGCAGCAGTGGCCTAGAGCGATTAACCAGCCTCGGTTGTTTAGCAGCTAGCTTTTCCATCATAGTTTGCAGTTGCTGACAATAGACATCTGCCGTAATCGTCTGGCCAGATTTAAGAAAGCTGTAGTGAACGACACCAGCACTAGTCCACCAAACGCTCACAAGTAACTTTTTTGGAGTCAATTTTCGCTTGGGGCATGGTTTGGCTGGTTCGGCAGGGTTCAGCCATTGCGATGAGCACTTCCGATTATCGTACAGGATCCACTTTTCATCACAGGTAATGATTCGATTTAAAATCCCTTCATTATTGTGCCGGTTGAGTAATGCAACGCAGCAGTCAACGCGCGTTTGTTGATTTGCTTCACTCAATTCGTGAGGTACCCACCTTTCAAGCTTTTTCACCTTACCAATTTGCTTCAAGTGGATTAAAACAGTTTTATCACTAACACCGCAGCCTGCAGCTAACTCGGATGTGGTTTGCGATGGATCCGCTTCCACAATAGCCTTCAATTCTTCATTATCAACTTTGGTCTCCGGCCGTCCACGGGGCTTGTTCTGCAGGTCGAAATTTCCAGAACGAAAACGTTGGAACCAAAAACGCACTGTGTTTTCTTTTGCGGCACCGTCGCCATACACATCATTAATCCTTCGAGCCGTTTCTGCAAACACTGGTGCCACGGTGGAACTCGTACTCGTAAATAACGCGATATTTCAAGTTTTTCATTTTGTAAACTGAGTGACGCAAAGAAAAAAACAATTGAGGAAAAAACAAATGAATTATAATTTTCAAAACACAAATACATGAGTAAATAGCTGTATAAATTTGGATTTGGAATTCCTAACCAAAGAGAAGGTATTTGAGATCAAATTTGCCAGTACGGCAAAACGCCAATTTCATATGTAAGGAAAATCCCTAAATATATATTAAATATATAATATATTATATATATAATAATACTATTTATAACGAATTAGTATACAAGCAAACAGTAATAATTAGAAACCCTTAACAGATTAATAATATAACACGTATACCAGATAAATAAGATAAGAAGATAAAATAAACCAACAAAAATATATAAAAGAAAGAATCGAAACATATTAAAAAGAAAATGAACAATAATTAGGACTCTTTAAAATAAATAAATATATATAATTCTTGGGGAACAAAACATAAATAAAATAAAGTCGATTAAACAGTAATTAATAAGTTACTGTAATAAAAATGCAACTTTTTGTAAAAAATAAGTAAGAAATATTGAAAAAAAGTGCAAATTTTGTTATTTCATATCTCCATAATAATTTTTATTTTTATAATTATTCGGTTAAAAGAAAAGAATTTAAAAAAAACTGATTGTTTGAACATGGTTCATGGTCATGGTTGTTTGATCATTTTTGACTTACTAGCTGTGAGACGCTTTGTATAGTAAAATTATTGAATAGAATTTTTTTATTTATTTATTACAGCATACAGCATACAGTGATAAAAAAATTAGTTAGCATTTAAAAAATCCTACATGAACGGTAATGTAACACAAACATAAAATGAATTATATTCTTCTTTTTCAAAAACAGCAAAACTATTTTGTGGTGACATTATTAATATAATTAATATAAATAAACTGGGTTTCACCACTGTTGTTTAAAAAATATCAACATGTTGATAAATATCAACATTGAAAAATATCAACATGTTGATATTTTTCAAAACAAAAGTGGTGAAAAATAATTTTATTTTTAGTAATTATATGAATTATATTCGTTAATGGACTAATTCGGTGATCATAAACCAAAGTGTATAGGCCCATTTTAAGATTCTCGGATAATCGGATTACGATCACAGATACGCGATGGCGAGTGACAAATGAAGCATTTGAAATGAATCGAAGTTTTTATTTATCACCAAAGTCATAGAACTCTTAACTTAACTGGGGCATGTTTAAAAACAGAGAAGAGGGACCTACAACAAACCCAGGGCCATCCCACGAGCAAAAGCCTCCGTATCAGCCCTACAATGGCTCCCGGATCGGCCCCCCAAATGCAGAGATATACAAAGAAAGAAAATAAACCAAAGTAAAGTAAGTATAAAACAAAATATAATAGATACTACGAAATACATAACACGAAAATTTAATAAAAAGTATACATACATGGAAACGTAAATATAAATAGTTGCACCGTGAAGACAGCTTTAAGAAGAAAAAAGCATAAACACTCACTATTGGAAAAACATTGAATCATTAAAAAAGTGTGGAGCATTTAACACTCGTCTTACAATGTTCGCTAGTCTGGAATCGAAATTTTTAACTATTGAACGCTCAGTAGGTACTCTCTTAATTTATCGGTGGTCATACGCGCACTGAATTCGCTCGTTTATCTGTAGTCCACATAATTTATAACCGTTCGAGTTCAATAAACTTCTGGGGCATTTTGGTGCATGTGAGTGTCTTCCAAACCGTTTAGGGACCTTCTAGTCATGTTAATCTAAAACACATATGGGAATCATAATAATAATAAAAGAAATATTGACATAATAAGATTGACAAAACATTATTTTACTCTTCCGTAAAGTTCTAAATAATCACTAACGTTCTTTTGGCTTTCAACCCTCAATATATTTTTAAAAATATTCTTACGTAAATACTGTCCATCAAAATATAAACTAAACTCACAGAAATTTCTAACACATTTTTATACGGAGAATATGTAAATAGGTATTATTCATCATATCATCCATCACAAGTAGGTATATAAATATAAGATAGTGAGTATTACATCTAAACGGATACTTACTTCTTCGGTAAGTATCCGGTTACTTCGGTTACTTCTTCAATAACGGCAAAATATCTTTGTGGTACCTAACATTTTTTGTAAAAATATTTTTTATAATCATATTGTATCCTCATTAAGATATCATTGTGTTTTCTTAAGATACCTTATGCTATATCGAGCTTCATGCAAAGATGTATGAATGTGGATGAGGCAAGCATTATATGAGAAGACAGAAGAGTTTGGCGTTCTATCTTCTCTGCGTTCCTCCACGGGGAAACGGCGTAATCCTAAGTAAAATTTCTTATTTTGTATGAGAGTTGGCAATCCTTGTCCTGTGTCCCTATATGCTGCCTCTGGTCCACGACTGTTAATTCTATTCTGGGAGGGTAAAATATAGGTAGAAATTGGGAATTTTTCACTACCCTGGGAGAGAAAAATTTAAGCAAAATTTGGGTATTATTTACACCACCACCTAAAGAAAGTAAAATTTAGGTAAAAATTGTTATTTTTACACCTTCTTGGGAGAGTAAAAAATACAAATTGGATATTTTTTACAAGGAGGCGATTAAGTATTTTTATTAGCACTTATTAACGTACCTACATAATAAGCTATTATTTTATGGGAAAAAAATGACCGCTTCGTGTCTATTTTCGTAGAGCTCCTCCTCCGTGACAAAACTTTCCCAGGTGCACGTTTATTCGAGACAGAATAGAATATCATGTACTTATTAATTTATAAATTAAATATTTACAATGCAGCATACGGATTTTTTAATCCGATAAATCATGTATTAAAAATAATCGTTAATTTTTTTTTGACAAGAAGAATGAATGGACGAATATCTGGTCAAATATATTTTTTTCATTGCCATTTCATTAATTTATCTCAGCGGTTCACTATAATGCTAGTAAAAAGTTATATTTAAAAAATTTATCCTCCAATTAATTAATATAACCTATCTATCCCCCGGACCACCCGGAATCCGTTTCCTCTATTTTAACAAGACCAAGGAGCAATATGACAATATAAAATTCTCCATTTATACTAATTATTCTAGGAATTTAGTTAATTTAATATCGTTAAATTTCACAACATTAAATAAAGGCATATTTAATACCGTTCATTAAATCGTATCAATATATTCTACTAAATACCTGAAGTAGACATTTACAGTGGTTACACTTACCCGAAACATGAATCTGGATTTCTTGGTAGGCTTCAGCTTTGCCATATGAAATTCCATAAATTCGCTGACCTGGAAATATGCCTGCTATAAGTATGACCACTTCCTAAAGATTAAACTATCAACGATTTTTCTCGCATGTATGTACTAAGGTCAATCGTTTTATAATACGTTACTTTTAACGATCATGTTCGACATTCTTATGGAAATAATGTTACCACTACCTGTATTAAATTATTTTTTGATTAAAATGTAGAGGTGTATACTTGTTCTAAACGTAAATTAATATTATTTAAACGTGAATATTATAATAATTTCTGTAATTAATTAAGAATATTTTAAAAATATGTACCACTTTTAAATTAACCGCATTAGCTTTTTAATTTAATTACAAAAAAGTACAACGCTATTGTTTTTATAAGTATTCGGTTAAAAGTAAAGAATTAAATAAAACAGATAATGTGAATTGACTGCCATCATTCCTGTAACAATTACTTTAATTTTTATTTTTATTTTGAAACAAAGAATTTTATATCTTACTATTCCCTGTGGAAGTCATAAAAGCATGTTTCATGTTGCCCAAGCATCATGGCATTTAGCAAATTGAATATTTCCATTCCAAATTGAGTGTTTGCCATCTTATTGCTGCATTTGGCACAGGCATCAGGCTGTAGGTATCTAGATCCATTAGTGTTGATGGAACATTTGTTTGAATGTATCAATCGAAGTAGGTTCTTGTATATCCGTGATGCAGCAAGTAGAACCTGATGCTTCTGAGAAATCTCAAATATTTGCAACATCGAGACTAACGCTTCCTGGGTCTTTAAATATGTGTTAAAATTCTCTTAGCAAGATTGTTTTCATGAAATTTCATAGATGGGAGGTAAAGGCTCTTATTTATTTCCCAATGACAGACGCAGGATTTAATAAAATCTGCATTTTTGATACTAACAAATTTATGCTAAAGCTATTCTGTTCGGTATTCACTAATTCGATGTGGACATTGTGATAATATTTGAGAATACACATTTCTTTGGCGTTTGTTCGACCTATAAAGAGCATATAATAACCTATTACCTCCGGAGGAATATTTATCGTCATCGTCGGGTAAAACTTTTGTTTT
>JADDOH010020008.1:0-12596 GCA_016648135.1 Agrypnia vestita | reverse complement strand
AAGTAACGGAGACAGACGGACAGACGGACAGACGGACAGACGGACGGACGGACGAAGAAACAACGAAATTATTATATTTGATTAAATAGAAATTTATTTTTCGATTCTTTAAAAATAACAAAAACCTCGTAGTCTACGATCATTGTGTAAACGGATAATTTGAATGAATGTATAATATTAAGTATTTAATTGTGGTTAGTCCCAAATGAATTTTATTTGTTTAATTGGAGCGAGTTCTGTCAACTAATTACTTACCCTTAAAACTCAACATTATGTGGGTTTGCTATTTACGACCAAAACTACGCCAATACAATTGATGATATCGTTCTATATTACAGTAAAACATATGAAAATCCAATATATATTTAAAACATAGGGTAACTGCGAACGAATGTCCCCCGTCGCACATTTATACAGCTAAAGTATTTATTCTTGCATTATTTATTCACACAGTAATTGACACATTGCTTTATTTTTATTTTTTTTAACATTTCGTTTCAAACCGAGTCTCTCCGTAAAAATCTCTTCTTGTAATAAAGCTCGACTTATTTACTACATTCATACTTTTTTTCAGAGTACATATTTAGTTTACCTTTTCATAATTGTTTTAAAATTAACAAGTTCGTAGTAATTATTTTAAACAAGTCAAACGTCTTGTCAAACTAGACCGTGCACCAAGATATATACTGAAGTTCATATCTATATATTTTAGTAGAATGTGATCATTCTTTAATCAATCAATATGATATTTTCCGTTTCGTTTTTTTTTTATTTTTATAAAAACAGATTTTCTTGATTATCTTGGATTACGCTCAGAGTCACATATTTAATATGCAACGACACTATTATGTCGCATCCAACTAATCTATACTACCTTGAACTGATCTATCTGTTACCATTACACCTTCCCTTTTCTAACTTAATCGCTAATAGACTAAGAGCCAGCGACTGCCAGACTTACATACGTCATAGTATCTCACCTAAAACATTTTCTGAAGAAGGTTTGGATATTTAGGTATTTGTTTTGCGGGATTTTGGCAGATAATAAAGGTTCAAAAAATGAGTAAGTAAAACGTAAAAATAAGAAACCTGATTTTTGAATATGTTTAACGGGACAAGTTGTGTACCTACTTTCATATTAATCATTGCCGGACGATTTTAACGGGTCATTTCTAGGGTTGCCACCCGTACTTTATTTTAAAGTATTGTACGTTATTTTGGGTAATTGTACTCTATACTTTATGAGAACAATAAAGTACGCGAAAATACTTTAATTCACATGATATGATTTCTCTGGGATTCATTTTACTTATAGCCATGTATTCACTAGGGGACAAATCGCGAAACATTCCGCTCGACATGTCGCATCAACATCTACGCTCATGTTTCGGGGACAATGACGCGGTCATTTGACGTGTACACACCGGGACTCGCATATCTTGTCGCGGAAATGTCATCCGATGAGGTTATGGATGACAGCTGCGGTATCTCATTTGGCGAAAACGGGGTTCCGCGCAATTCGAAATGTTTTTTTGGGTCGCAATTTCAAATTAACGAGGTTTTACTGTAGTAAATTGAATATTATTAAAAACAAGGTCCTTTTTGCAAATAATTATTGTTTTCCAGACGTCACGGAAATATATCGCCCTATGAGGTTAAGATGATAGCCGCGTATCTGTTTATGTTAATGAGTTTATCGAAAAGTAAGAGGAGAAAAAGAGGAGAATGCGAAATTATTTACTGCAAAGAGAAAGAAGGACGGACATTCTATACGATCTTCGATCGATACAGCTCGACGAGTTCGAGAACGATATCGTTTCCCCGCATTGTCATCTTGACAGATACAGCGCATGCGTATTCACTTGTAAACATACCACGTGGTACTGACGCTCCGCGGAATGTTGCAGTGAGTACGCTCGGGTATCGTGCGCTTGGCAACGTTGCCACGGCACGTAGAAATGCCGCGCTATGTTGTGCGCGAGGTCGCAGAACAGTGCACGACGTTGCAACGTCACGTAGACTCTATGCCGCGCGTGCTGTTGAGGGACAATTTGTCCCCTAGTGAATACATGGCTTATAACATACAAAAAAAAGTTGATCGTAGAAATTTTTGCGTAAAACGTTTTTTACGTAAAATTTTGCGTAAAACGTTTGGCGCTCGTTTTTTAACGCTCGGCAACGCTCGTTTTTTTAATGCAACCTAACCTCAAATGTCAACATAGTCAATGTCATTGTAAAAATTTATTGTTATTACATAAATAAAATTTATTTATTGTTACGATTGATTGGTTTTATAGAGTTTTTTCTGTGATGAATAGCAATTGGCGAGACGAAAGAAACAAAGCGTTTCTGAATCTGATAAAAATGAATGACTTATTTACTTTAATTTAATAATATAGACTGCAAACATGCTGTGCAGTTGTTTAGTAATGATAGTTATTTGTTAAAAGTTGCTAAGAGTAATGAAAAATACGTTTTTAAGCAAAATAATTCTACCTTTAATAACCAATGTTCTTTATTTGCACAAAAAAAGGTGGCAACCCTAGTCACTTCTTCCGCCAGACGCTTTGCAGCTCTATAATCATGTCATTTACGTTATAGTCGCAAATCTGAATTTTATATATTTTATTCGTGCTACTATTTAACAATATTACCTGCTATTACCTGTTATCTGCCAAAATCCCCTCAACTCAAATGTCATAATATCCAAACCATCTTACCTACTATAGTAGCTACACATCTACAGAAAATATTTCACGTTTGATACGCCGGTTCCTACTCTACAAAGTAGGTTTGACAGAATTGGATCCATCGACGGTAAATAAACATGCACCGGTTTCAATACACAGATTGTAAATAAAAATGTCAATCTGTCCTTTCGAATGCTTTAATCGCGTGTTTGTTAGAAATTAAAATTTATTTTAATAGGGCCTCTATATTTTAAACGCAAACTTTATCGAAACGATCCGATTCGCCGAAAAAATCACAAAACACGAATTGAAAATATTTTTATGTACTTTTCCAACTCGGGATTTTAATTTGGTCATAAGAGGATCGACAGAGTTCGACTTTCCAACCGTAAAGTTAGTCGCCACGTTTATGTTAAAAACTTTTATTTTATGCTAAGTCGTCGCGTGCCGGCAGCTGTCGTGAATAAATATTGTCATTTGATTGATATTTAAATTAGCGTATTTTTTTAGATAATCCGAAGGCGTACATAAATACACAAACTTGTCCCGATACAGCCAAACCTCGCTTAACGACCGGTTGCGTCCCACCCGCCTGTTCGTAAAGCGAATTGACGAGCGAACTCGAGTTTTTGACCGATCCACTGACCCTATCTTGTCCTTAAAAATATTAAACATAGTAGAATACACTGGAATGGGGGGCGTGCAGTGAGAACAGGAAGCATGACTTTTTTGTTTTGAAAAGAAACCGAAATAAAAGATATATATTTTAATATTCCTATCACAACAATTAACATATTATTCAGATTTTAATATTTCAGAAAATGAACGTAAGAACTAGATAGTAAGTAACTAGCAGGGGCGTGCAGTGAGAACAAGAAGCATGACTTTTTCCTAAGCATATATTTTGAAAATAGTCCGAAATAAGAGATTACCTTATAATATTCCTATCACAATAATTAACATATAATTTATATATTAATATTTCGTAATATTCTGCCGGATAAATATTTATATATTCAAGAACACATTCATATTTGTGAAGTTGTAATTTTTCAGAACAAAGTTCTGTGAATTTTTTTTTAAAACCAAATTAATTAATCAATTAGAAAGCCATACAGAAAAATCTAGAGAACCGGCCCCGGAGAGGAGGTGACCTGGGCTCGAATCCCAGTAGTAACCTAATATTTTTTGTGAATTAGATTTTTCTGTATATCTTTCTAATTGATTAATTAATTTGATTTAAGAATTTCACAGAACTTTGTTCTGAAAAATTACAACTTCACAAATATGAAGGTGATCTTGAATATATAAATATTTATCTGGCAGAATATTACGAAATATTAAAATATAAATTATATGTTAATTATTGTGATAGGAATATTATAAGGTAATCTCTTATTTCGGACTATTTTCAAAATATATGCTTAAGAAAAAGTCATGCTTCTTGTTCTCACTGCAAGTAATTAATGTGGTAATTAGGTAAGAAATAGATTATAGAAATAGTAGCAACCCTGTAGGGAGTGAATTCTCAAATACTATACGTGCGTACATGAGAGTTAAAATTTTCGAACATGCGAGTGTTATGACTTTTCGAACGTACGCAATGTGGAAACGTGTTAAAAATTATGTGTGGCATTTATGGGCAGGTACTGAATGAAATATTTAGTCACCATTGTAACACGAATGACGTATTTTTTGTCACTTTTTTAAAAATTACTCACACACAGGGGAGAGGGCTAATTAATAGATTTTCATTTCAAAAATAATTACTTAAAATTTTACACTGTATTCTAAATATCGTATTTATATTGACTCGATAAACATGCATTGACCCAATAAATAACATTCATTTCATAAAGGATCATTTTTCTTGATCAATGTGTGAAAAAATGTTCAATATGTAACCGTACCTGTACAAGTTCTAATCGCGCCAATAAAAACACGCCTTCCTTCTCGCTCATCGGCGCTGTCAAAATCAAAATGCAAGCCGGCGACATTTATACACTTTGGGACAAAACTCATATTTCAAGTGCTCTCCTCGTCACGAGAGGTGGCGTGACGTAACCAAATGAATATCGAAAATATTGACTTGCAGCCCCTCACGGCTTTCAGTAAGACAATCCTGGGCAGAGCCGGACTGTGACCTCGATAACTTAGGCCTTGGGCCCGAGCGAGATCAAATGATTTATCAAATACTTTGTGATCACACTCCGATGATGACTGTGAATTAATGTAACGCAAAACGCATCTCATAAAAATTAAAAATGTTGAGCTAAAAAACAATTGTTTTTATTTCCATATACCTTTATTTACTTGGGGATTTAATTATGCGAGAATAAATACTTTAATTGCACTATAAATGATCATAAATTTGACGCCAAAACAGGGGTAAAAGTATTAAATACTAATAATAAAGGTTTAAATTTTTTTACATTAGGGAGGCGGTGAATAATAGAGCACCCCTAATTAACAACCAAATTAATTTTCCGTATAGCCCTTTGTTTAATTTAATGTTCACAAAAGATGGGGTACCCACTTTAGAGCCCGCCCCCTCTCACTCTCGTTCGGTAGATCCCTGATGGTTCATTAGGCTAATCAGTGCATGTTTGTCCCTGACAAGACTAACACGCATGTGATCAATTATTGGTGGAAGTGTAACAATACTATGGTTGAGGTGTGTAGTGTTGTGAATGTAGTGGTGTAGTGTTGGTCCTGACGAAGTCTCGAAACCGGTAGACCTAAAATCTGGTAGTGGTTTTTACAAAGTTAACTAACAATCTGTTATAATGTCTAACCACCAAGTTAATACTTTAAATATTAAAACATTCTTCCGCTGTGTACCTTTCATAAATTGAAGAAATGAAATTGTAAGAATAATTGAGTCATCACTCAACGAATCACATTATTTCTTGTGTTTTTCTCGTAACGCACCTTTTCAGGCTATTGAAGATGATATCTCAAAAACTCATAAACAAATCCGATTTTGCTAAAATCTTGCTAATAACATTATCTACGATATAGTTTACGGTTTTTGTGATAAAATGAGCCGTTACTTATTATTCATTTTTAGCTTATCATTTTAAAATTATTTTCAAACTGATCTCATTTGCGCAAAGAAATCTATTTTTTTCTATACGCTACATCTGACAATATTGAACTAAGCAATATATCATTGTAATGTCGCCATATTGACGTTTTAAGTTTGACAAGTTTGAAATTAATGAATATCATTTAACAAGAAAATAGTTAACTTTTTAATTTCACTCACAATCTGGTGACGTGATTATCTCCACCAGTTGCGCGTCACGGACAAGGACATTTTGAAATTTTCAAAATAATTTGTTAATGAAAAATATTAATCAATGTATGCCGTAAACAATGATAATAGATTGAATTTTATATGTGCAATAGTTAAGTCAAAATAAAATTTAAGGTGGTAATCCTTTAACTTTCCAATTTTCTCAATCTGGCTCTGGTTTTGGGAAACTTTTCTTCAGTGAGAACTTTTTATAGAGCAGATACGTGATAGTTTTCCACTACTTGAAGTTACAATTGCTCGTCATAAATATACGGAAATGTAGGATGAGGGTGGTTTGCACTTGAAGCGCCGCTCAAGGTTCCCAGCGATCTAATCAGACCACCATCACTCAGCCTGCGCGGCCTCCGAGCTGCAATAACAACATTTGTAACTTTCGCCATAACAAAGCATTTTCAAGTATGCCGAACGCACTGCGCATTTTCAGTATTCGGTTTGTGCCCTTGGTGAAAATGATTGGTATATCAATTTAGTATATTTTGCTCCACCCAGTGCGTGCATTGGACGCATGTTGTTTGTATTGCCAGTAAAAAAACACCCAAGTAGCGGTATGGTATGAATTTTCAAACTTTTTATTCAATTCACTGGCTTGTATCGCTCTGATTACTATGGAACACTACTCACAGTAGGCAAGTACTTTATAGCTGGTTAGCAGGCGCCTGCAGTGGGAAAAGGACTTTATTATAAACGTATATTTTGAAAAAAAATAGTAATTAAATATTTATGCGACAGATTATTAAGATACATCAAAATATGAATGCTATGATTGATTGAATAATGAATTGATGAATGATGATTGATGAATAATTGCGGTAGAAATATTACGAAATATACGTTGTATTCCGATTTTTTCTCTAAATATTGGTTACGTAAAAGTCATGCTGCGTGCCCCGCTGTTAGAATACACACTAAAATCGCCCGTTAAATTTATTGTCGCTTGGTCACACTGAATCATCTTTTTATCTATATATTCGCCAAACGTCACTTGTCAACAACAACGCAAATACTAAGTGGGCAGTGGCCCGGCCAATTTCCTTTTATAGTCAATGTCACTCGCGATGTTTCCAGAATCCAGTGGACTATTCTAGACCCTTCCAGCAATTTCCAATTCAATTTCCAAAGTGCTGTAAAATCTTCGATTATGTGCATTTCGCTTTTTCCATCTCATGACAATATAATGGTGCGAAACTGATATTTCATTAGTTCAAAATGCATTAAAGTAAGTAGACAATTATTGTAGGCATTGTGTTCTGCAACAACTTATTAAGCCACTCAAACCGAGATTGTACTATGATGAACGTAATTGCCACCACCGAACGGGTCGGAGTAAAGAAAGAATGATTTTCTTTCTCAATATCCGCCGATAAAACGCATGGTCTAGACACTCGAAATATTTCTACTCCAACAACTAGCTACTTATACAGTTGAAAATGTATTTACGGAGTCCATAGTGGTTCTGGGATTTGCAGATCTCCGCTTATCGATCGAGTGTACGCTGCACTTGCTGTGGTAATCGGCGAACTTCTCTTTTTGGCCAATGTTTAACTCTCACGGCTTCGTCGAATTCGGAAATAGATCGACACGTCTATTTCCGAAAGGCTTAAAATTATGAACCTCGGATACGTCAGATTTTTAGGAACCGCACGAAAAATTTCAATCTTTCAACAGAGAAAACACAACGAAACTCCGTGGTTGTAATTGTCAACTAGTTTGGACTTCGTAAGTTAAAATCCTGACCAGCGATTGGAGCAGAATACCTCGAACGCCAATTTCGACCAATGACACTTCATTGTTTCGATTGGCAGTCAGCGATCCGATACAGAGATATAATATGACGTTAAGGTAATAAAATTAGTTTGGGAACGTCTAGGCTGTTTAAATTATTTTTGTAAATAAAGAATGTACTAAGAAAGCTTTCTGATAGTATTTTTAAAATGTGATAAAGGAACGGAAGATGACGCATTGATATATTTGTACCTTATTGTTTTGATATAATTTATTTTCTATCGTTATTAACTAACGGTCAGTGCGGATTTACATCAAAGCAGTTGGAGGGAGGTTGGGATGCGAAAAAGGAGGTGCCATGATTTTACGCAAGCCCTAAAGAGTAACCTGGATTGGTCCAGGCAGGTAGAGGGTGGGATGTCTGAGGGTTTGGGGTGGAGTGATTATATTTCTACAAGGTCGTAGAGTTTATATTTAATTATAAATATTAATAATAGGGTCATCTATTAATATACTGTGTATAGACTATATTCGAAACTTTCTTGTCAATTCGGTTTTCTCGCAACTAATAGATTAAGAGCCAGCGACCGCCAGACTTACTTTATAGTGTCAAACCTGAAATATTTTCGGTAGATGTACACCATAGTAGTTAAGAAGGTTTGGATATAATGAAATTTGATTTCAGGGGAATTTGGCAGATAACAGGTAGGTAATACATGAACGTGTATTATTTATAGGTCTTCAAGGCATCTAGCGGAAGAAATGTAATGTCCCGTTAAACATGTTAAAAAATCAAGTTTGTTATTTTTACCCTAAACTTATACATTTTTTTACCTGCCAAAATTCTCCGAACTTAAATGTCATAATATCCAAACCTTCTTACCTACTATTGTGTACTCTGCAGAAAAAAAATTAGGTTTGATACTATCATATAACGTCATTCTGGCGGTCGCTGTCTCTAGTTTATAAGGATCGTAGTCGGGGCCTACTGATGTTATTAATGATTTTCTTTCAGCTTTCTCTACAACTCGCAGTTTAGATATTATCTTAGAATAGTCAGTAGTAGTCTTTGTTCTGGTCAGTCGATCGACTTGGATTTTGGCTCTTCCTCTGTGACTTTTCATCATTCCAGTCACTTCTAGTTTCTCTACATTATAATCTTTTCTGTGGGCGATGTATCTAAAAAAAATGGAGGATCAGTCAGACCGTGGACAAGCCATATCGAATCCTTAGTTCATGCTTTCACGCGCATTTAATTCCCTTTTCATTTTTAGGAATCCTTAAATTATTGTTCATTGATAATTAAACCAAAGTCATCTTCTTCATCTTCTTCATATTTGTTTATTGACCACTGACCAGTTGTGGCTGCTACATTGTTTTTTTGGGAGTTGGACTGTCCGTCCATCTTTTAAGTGGTTGTCCTGGAGATCTATTTCCCTGGGGTGCTAAATCTGTTGCTACTTTTGCGGCTCTGGAGTCTGTCATTCTGCTCGAATGATCGTTCCAGAACCTTCTTTTCTATCGTCCCCATCTTACAACATCCTCTACTTTGCATATTCTTCGGATCTCCGTGTTGCGAATCCGATTTGGGAAGGTTTTTCCAACGATATTTCTTAATATTTTCTTCTCGCTGGTTCAAAGGAGATTTTTGGTTCGGAAATTTAATTTACAAGAAATATAAAAAAATGGTACTGTAATTACCGTGGTCACCTTTTTTTATACTACGTAATACCCTTTTCCAATGTCAAATTGTTTCCACAGTAAAACAGAACAACAAAAATATTGCATCTTAATTAACAATCGTGTTTTCTTTTCTTTTCAGGTGAGTGCAGAAATTGGATTTCACAGTGACTGGTAATAACCATTTTAATTTATTAAAAAATCGTTACATTTGAAATGCATTTGGGGTAATAGGATAATATTTATTTTCGTATTGTATTATGCGTATTAATTGTATTCCATTTTAGGTTTGTTCTAATTATGTAACAGAGATGTCAGTAGGTACTCGTCTTTCCGATTTTCAGTACTGAGGTTATAAGGAAATTTATTACGATTTATGACCGAAGATATATGAAAGATTGACAGCCGAAAATATATTCATCAATAGATGCATATTAAGCCTTTTCAAGAAGAAACTATTCGCGTTTAATCAAGATGTTTGTCAAAATCTCGAAGAAACTTAAGTTGAAAAATGAGCAGGTCATTATCATCTGGTGAGCGATGGACGAACGTTGGACTAATACAGTGTTTGGATAAATTGAAGAATACGACTCCGATTTTTTATCGGATTTTTCGATTGGCTGGTCACGTTCAACTCACGTATGGAATGACCAACAAAAAAGTGTTCCGGAGGATCTAAGCTGCGGTGGTTGATTACCATTACTCAGGTGCGCATGCAGTATGTATCGCGAACTGAACAGAGAGAGCGGGATACCGATTGGAGTGGCTAAAGTTGCTTGAGGAATCCAAGGACCACATAATGCTGTTGCGCCATTGATGAAGATGGCGAGTGCCGGACAACTGCGATACAGTCGGTTGCCCGACAAGCCAACTTTCATAAAAAAAAACATCAAACAGAGGTATATTAGCGAACTCAACATCCAAAAAATTTAAAAAAACGAGGTTTACTAGTTTTGAATACACTGAATTCGAGATTTTATAGGAAGTATAGCTCTATCCCTTCCAAAATGATGTTTCTAAATCACTATTAAAAGCAAAGACATCAATGTCCGCTTCAACCAATCAATCCCAAGGATATGTCACGTGACAAAATGGCCGCTTCATACTGAAGTGAGAGTTGATGTCGATTTTAGTCTGAAACATTATAGCAAAGGCAGCATTGTCCAATTATGTAAATAGCAAAAGCAGTAAAGTTCACTATTTGGTAGAAAACAGCAATATCTATATTTAAAAGTTAAATATTTATTTATACATGTATGTATACAGGGTTATTTGATAAACATTAATAACCTCGCAGGATTATATTCCTGCTTTGGTTATAAGTCGAAAATATCCAAGCAGCCATGACCTAATATCAATAGTTATGGAGTTATGTAATGTCAAAGTATGTATGCATTTATTTTCAATATTCCTGACATACTTTTACAAATTGTTGAACCATCATTACAGTAACTTATATTGATTATGAAAACTTCATTTGTTTCTATACAAGTTAAAATGATAAAAAGCCTGCAGAAATTCCAATTGAATGGATTTCCAATTAGAATGGGAATATTTTTATTTGACTTGTATAAAAGGTAATCAATTTTTCATATTTGATATAAATTACTAAAATGATAGTCCAACGTTTTAAAAAAATATATAAAAAAAGAAAATTTTGATGTCGCATATCTCCATAACTATTAATATTAGTTCTTGAAAATTTTCGATTCATAATAAAAGCAGAAATATAGTCCTGCGAGGTTACTAATATTTTCCAAATAACCCTGTATAAAAGAAAAACTTATTTAGATATAGGTTTCATATATTATAGCGAAATTTTTTTGAGTAGTGACAGGTTTATTTGTATTCATCTCAAAAACACCCGAGTAGAATATTACTGCCTTTACTTTTATACCCCTCATATAAAGGTAGTTTATTGTTTGCTGGCTTGCACCGCTCGCCACTAATGCGGTGCAATGTGCGGCGCAGTGGTGGGGAGCAGGTTGTAATCTGCCGCCCATCCGTGGGGCTTCCCTTCCTCCGCCTCTCCATCCCCTCGCCTCGCCCTACCAGGGTCATTACCTTACCACATCCGCCTTCCGCCGCGACACCAGCTCTCCTCAACATGACGCCGATTAGGGCAGGGTTTACCGGTAGACGCTGGTGCTGTGTCACCCACAAGGGCGGTTCTTAAGGTAAACCTTATAATTTTTGTCGGACCGTTTTTATCAACACGTATGTAAGATAATAATTATTTTATTCGGTAAATAAACAGTGTTCACGGACGTTCAGAATCTAGGATATTCTGTCGTGTTTTTACAACTTTCCTGGCTGATATTTCATAACGTATAACACATTGAAACATAACACAAGACTACTTGTGACAGTACATGACACCCATACGGTATTGCCACGGAACACATAAACACAGACACACCCTGTTGTCGGCATGGTATTGCAAGACAATAGTTAACCACAAAAGTTATGATGTTGAGTATAATAAGGTAGTTAGTAGAGTGTCAACGCTGTAGAAGTAGAATAGATGGTCTAGCCGCATGTAGAATATCGTAGACGTAAAAAGGATTTGGATAAAAAATCATACATAACAACACATCAGCCCTGATGATGGACCATGCAATGGGATCCGAAATGTTGGCCAGAAAGATCGAAGAAATACAGCAGAATTTCCCAGAAAACTCGAACCAGAAAAAAATAAATTGACCCAATTGTAGATTTTCTAATTAAGAAAATCTAATTATAAATATGTCAATTAATTTTTTAATTCATTTATTGGTTCAGTTGGTTACCATCAAAAGTAAAATGTTTCATATTTTAATATTTCCAAAGGGGACGTAAAAAAACTATTTTCAATTTTTGCATTTTTTCATAATCGATATAAGATTTAAGTTACTGTAATAACAGTTTAACTTTTTTGCAAAAATTAAATCAGAAATATTTAAAAAAAACGCGAACTTTGATATTGTATTACTCCAGAACTACTGATATTAGTTAATGCTTGATTGAACATTTTCGACTCATTATCAAGGCAGGAATCCACATGTAAAGTTTTTGCTGCTAGCTATTAGACACCCTGTACTTATTTACATGAATAAATTATAATTTATTAAGACGTAATAATGGTACGTAATCTCTTTCAAAAAACAAAATATCTTTAAAAAAACAAACATTTTAGGCAGCCTTCT
>JADDOH010020007.1:0-10741 GCA_016648135.1 Agrypnia vestita | reverse complement strand
AACTTTTTCCAAAAAATAAGTCATAAATATTGAAAAAAAATGCAAGCTCGCAATTGCATATCTCTGATTGCTTGAACATTATTAATTTATTATCAAGGCAGGAATCCACCTGTGATTTTTTGCTACTAGCTATGACACACCCTTTATTAACTGAAGGCGACCAAGAGTGTATAGCCCGATGTCAGGAGTGACGTCACAGCTACATTGAACGTGGAATGCGAATCGAAGGCCGAATTTCTAACCTCATTGTTACATTTTCTTACTCATTTTGTACACAGCGCTTTGGCTCTAGTCGCCAATACGAGTCAGTAAATTCTGTACTCAATTAAGCCTCTAGAAGTCTTTTCCACGCTTCGTTGGCAATTTAATTGCTTCGTACAAAAAGGTCTGAACATCTCCTCTCAGCCATTGGACCGCGGTAGTTATGAGGGTGGAATATTTTGATTCGGAGGCAAACATTGCTTGCCAAATTAACAATATTTTTTTGTGGCTGAATGAATAATGTGTTCTGATTAGTACATTGTCAAAATAGTAGTTTGGAAAAATACATTAAAATCGCCCAACAAATAAAATTAAAAATACGGGATGTCTGATTATTGTGATTGTGTTAAATGATTGTGTTATTGATGTTCGATTGTACCGATGATTGGTATCGTCAACTGATAAGGTGTTTTACGCATGTATTCTTTAGAATTCCTAGAATTGAGTTAAATTTATTATTTTTTTCGGTATTTGAAGGCGTTCCTATAAAAAGGGTTTATTGCAAGGGGTTGCAATGTTATTGGAAGGTTAGTGGAAGGTATAATGATTATAAGTTATCGTAATTATAGTAAAACTTTTTGCAAGAAATAAGTCAGAAATATTGAAAAAAAATGCAAACTTTGATATTACATATCTCTATAACTATTGATATTTAGGCCGTGGTTGCTTGAACATTTTTGATTCATTATCAAGGCAGGAATCCACCTGTAAAGTTTTTGCCACTATCTATGAGGACACCCTGTATTTCGCTCCAAGGTCAAGGTCGCACTGAATAACGTACGCCAGTCTAGGCAATTTACGGCTTCATTGGTGTCTTTGTCTTTTTTTGTGTGGTTCGAAACAACAAAAAAACTAGTATTACAGGTGTTTAAGTAAAAACAAAGATAAAATATTTAAATTTATGTGGTTACCGGTACAGACGACACTATTTCTCATTTCGATCTATTCACGCACTCATTGGTCTAGAAGTAAAACATTCACCTGATTGTCCTATTTTATGGTAAAACTAGCTGTTAAGGATTAAGTTTAAAATAAATTTGTGAGGGTAAACAAAGTTTCGATTCGTACGGTACAGATTTGCAACGAAAATATATCAGGGGGAAGGGAAAGGGTAAAAGAATAGGGGGGAATGTCGCCAATTTTAACCACCGGGTCCTAAAGAATAATTTTGCAAATTTTGAGTCCGATCGGTCGAACGGTACAGATTTTCATGAAATATATATCAGGGAAAGGGGAAGGGGTAAAATAATAGGGAGAAATTTCGCCTATGTCCTAAAGAATAATTTTCAAAATTTGAGTCTGATTGATCGAATGGTACGTTTTTTTCTAAAATTTTCGTCTAAAATATATCTGGTGGAGGGTAAAAGGTAAAAGGGGAGGGAGGAAATGTCACTTTTGTTACCCGATTGGTCGAACGGTACAAATTTGCATTGGAAATATATCAGGGGGAAGGGCAGGGGTAAAATAATAGGGGGAAATGTCGCATATGTTACCCGCGGGTCCTAAAGAATAAGTTTCCAAATTTTGAGTCCGATCGTAAAAACTACAGATTTGCATCAAAAATATGTCAGGGGAGGGGAAAGGTTAAAATAGGGGGGAAATGTCGCACATGTTACCCGCCGAGTCCTTAAGAATAAGTTTCCAAATTTTGAATCCGATCATAATGTATCAGCGGAGGGAAAGGGTTAAAAGAATAGAGGGGAATTGTCGCATATGTTACCCGCCGAGTCCTTAAGAATAAGTTTCCAAATTTTGAGTCCGATCGGCCAAACGGTACAGATTTGCGTCGAAAATATGTAAGAGAATAGGGGGTAAATGTTGCCTATGTTACCCGCTGGGATTTTTTTTTTTATATAATATTTTATATAAAAGCATTTTATATTGGAAAAACCGGTCAAAATTTCATTGTAAGAGTTAAAGAGCATTTGAATCGTCTGAATAATCATGGTTTTTCTGAATTTTCAAATCATTTATTAGAAAATGATCACTGCTTTGATAAAAATTTGGGACTTTCTATTTTACGCATAAATAATTTTGATCTGAAATTGAATAATTTAGAATTATTAGAAATTAATGAAGCGTGTAATTGTTTATTAATAATCAATAAAATTTAACTACTAGCCCAATTCTAAAAAATTTTCCAATAATTGTGAGTAATCAAGAACTTCAGCAATAATATTTGAAAATATTTTTTCAAATAATTTAGAAAAACAAAAGACATTATTCATTTTGATATTTAGACATATTATATATAACACCCTGACGATGGAAAGGTTTTTCCGAAACATGTAGGTGTAATTAATCAAATCATACAAGTAGATAGATACATACAAATAATACAATCAATATTATTTTTTTACAATAGTATAATTGTGGACAATATTACCTCAAACTAATAAGAATAGACTTTGTCGTTCTTTGGCCGTGAAAGTTTTACATGTTTAACTTGTCTTCCCCGTCACAGCGCCGAAAGAGTACTTAACGTGTTTAAATTAATCATTTTGAGAATATTATTTGTATTTGCTAATTGCTAAATTGTGAGACCACATCCCTCTTTTCCATAATAAATTATGTTTTCAATCTTGACATATACATTTGATTGATTAATAAATTAATGCAATGCGTCGTTTGATTGCTTTCAGCTAGTAGCAACATATTATTATGCTTTATTTTATAAAGGTATTGTATATTCCTCACTGGGATTTTCCGTGATAGGAAATCATTTTAACATATTTATTTGTTAGGAGAGGAATATTATTGTCCACTTATCCTTGAATAAACGCAATTTTCCTTGTTGCTACACGTCTCGTATGCATTTAAGTAATCCTTTGGTCATATAATTAGTAATGTACTGTTCTTATAAATACTACAAAAATATTAATATAAACTTAAATATTATAAATATTCAAATAAATGTTAGCCCTCTCTTAAACCTGTTTCCACTGTAATTATTTTATTCTTAATTTGTAACTACGCCCCGTTTTCACTCCCTCCCCCATAACTAATCTAATACACATGAAAATTAATTTTAGTATTTAATATTTTTTGTCCTGAAAAAGGGAGTATCGCTACCGGAACGTGTTGAATTTTTACAATAAAATTTAAGTGTAGTTAAAACAAAATGTTAATTAGTTTATTTACAAAATGGTGTCTAAAAAGGAATTTGAAAAGTCATAAATATTGAAAAAAATGCAAACTTTGATGTCACTTATCTCCTCAACAGTTGACATTTCACCCAAAGTATAAAGAAAATTTTCTATTCAAAACTAAATGAAGAATTCTCCACCGAAGTTTTAGCTACTAGTTACGAGACACCTGTGTATACCTAGATTTACTACCAAGCAGAGATTTGAATTTTGTTTTTTATTAATTTCACATTTCCCTCTATTTAACTGAAAATCTCTGAATGAAAATTGATGCTTGCAAGAAAGAAAAAAGCCGAAATAAATAAAGTTGATTGATTAATAAAGAGTGCACCATTTAAGAGTTTTTGTCGCTTCGGAAAAACTTTTTAAATATTTTTTGCTTTATAATTAAGGTATCCCAATGCTATTTTTGAGTATCGCCTGTCGGGCAATTTAAAAGGAAACTGATGCACTGTATTGATATCCTTTGACATGTAAAAAAAATTCAAACAGAAAACAAACAAAAGTATATTTATATTGTCAGAAAATTGAATTCTTTTTCTTCGCGCCCATAGGTCTGATTTTAAATACTAGTTTGCGTTACGTTGGTCACTATAGTTTTTACCTTATTTACAGTATTTTTAGAAAATCAGATAATGCTAGGATGTCATCCATCATTATTATGAATTTGTTTTATCTCTTACAACGCAGGCTGGTTTATCCATTTTGTTATGTGATGCAGTTTTGTAATCTTTACAACCAACTACCTCAATGGAAAATTCCTTGTTGCGTACGTTTTTCTTATCGAGTACAATTTTTTTATTGATTAACAAAATTTTCCTAAATTATTATTTTTTAATATCAAAGTACTACGATTTATAACGGTAGGTACGTAATAATACTTAAAAATGATTTTTTATTTTTGTTTTCAGTCTCCTGTAAAAAAAATATTCCGCTTACAACCCTTTTCTGCGCGATGTGCGAAATAGAAATTATTTTAAGATAGATGCGTTTGAGCTATCTCTGAAGGTGATTTGTGTGGTATTAAAGCAAAGGCGGCAATATCAAAAAAAAATTGAATGCAATCATCAAGTATTACTAATTAATAATGTACTGAATTAGGGATTTTATAAGAAACGTGATTCTGGAAGGGATGAATACATAAAATCTAGAATTTAGTACATTTTAAATTAGTAATCCTCAGTAACCGCATTCAAAATATATTTTTTATTTTTTTGGATATTGTTGCCTTTGTTTTTATATCCCACATTTATTACCTCATATTTCCATACAGAATTCTTAAAATATTTCCAATCGCTATACACGCATGGATTTCAACAACGCTCGTATCAATACAGTAAATAAGTTTTATCAAAATTTCTCAATATTTTATGAAATCAAAAAGGTATATTATTTTCTTAACATACGAAGCAATTGACCACGAATAACCACGGTGTCTCGTGACCGCTAAATCGATTTGATAAAATATAAGTTGTGCAATTAGGTTCGTCGACCGAACAGGTCTTAACCCTTTCCTAGCCGTGGAGCAATACAGGTCTATCGAGCTCGATGTCTGCGTGCAGTTATGTTCTATGCTTATATCTTGTGCAGTTATATAGTTTTAAAACTATTTAACCATAAACCCAGAAAACTATTTAACTGTATGCAGTTATACAGTTAAATAGTTTTCTGGGACGTAGGTTGTCCCAGAAAACTATTTAGTAGATTTCGTAGGTCTACAAAACGTAAAACCATGTAGCTTAAGTCCTTGTATTAAAGCGAATAAATTTTTAATATTCCGTACAAGTTACTGCAGTGAAAGTTCAACGTTTTACTGAAAATAAGTAAAAAAAAATGTAAATATATACGTATTGAAGAAAACACATTATTATTGCAAAGTTGCAATTTCAGAAAAAAGTTATGTGAATTATTAAACAAATTATTATTAATCAATTAGAAAAGACATACAGAAAAATCAAATTAATGAAAAAATATTTTAGCTGCTACCGGAATTCGAACCAACGGATCTCCACTCTGTCCGGGGATGGCGCGTTGTCCAATTTCGCTACGGCAGCTTGGTAAGTTAACTTTCGTTATCGCGCCTTCCCCGGATAGAATGGATATCCGTTGGTTCGAATCCCGATAGCAACTAAAATATTTTTTCGTTAATTTGATTTTTCTATATGTCTTTTCTAAATGATTATTAAAAATTTGTTTAAAACATGTAAAGAATATTTTCTATTCAAAGTTCCATGAAGAAGTCTCCTCCAAAGTTTTTGCTACTGGCTAAGAGACACCCGTCGTATCGTGGTGTAGCTGCCAAAAGTTGGCAAACACGTAATATGAAGTGATCGCAAGATTGACATTCTCTCTAAAATCAGATTTCCCCATCTTATCACTCATCGCATGTTTTGCATTGTCGAGCGATAGCAGCCCAGATTTTTCGCTTATTGATTACTAGATTACGTTTGAATCCACTTCAATCACGTATTTTCCTTAAACGTTGGGCGCGCGTCGTGACGTAATATTATCAGTGGCGTGCGCCCAGCGTGAATTTCAATCTGTAAGATATGGAAGAAAAAAAGATTTTTTGAAAAATTCAAGATGGTTTGTTAGGTTTCCATTTAGATAGCTCAATAGCCATTGAGAAGATATTGAAAAAATCGTAGACTTCTGAATCATTTCCTTTTTTTGCGTTTTTTGCATTCAGTGCATTTCGGAATGACCTAAACAGGTAGAAATCTTTTGGGGCGTGATTCGCATAGTCATAAAGTTGTGATAAAATCGACCACTTAAGCTCTTTGGCACACTTGAAACGTCAATTTTAAGGTCTGAATTTTAAAAAATTATAACGATGTTTACAGAAAATCACTACTTAATGGCCAACTGACGAACACCCAACTACCTGCGGCAGATATTGGAAATAAATGGCTTAAGAAGAGATGGGTTTTCAGTAGAAATAACGAGCCTTTTACTTACAAGGGTATTTATTTGTGGATTAACTCAATGCAACAGAACAATATGTTAATGGGAAATAACGGTAAGTTTTTAGTAGAAGGGACGTCCTAATATAGAACAGTTTATACGGAATTTTCTTCGTCATCTTGAGGTTGTTTCAAAATTCATGTTCCCATGATTCATATTCTTGAGTGACCCTAACTAATATAATTACTTGATGGTCCATTATCACTGTTATTGAGGTAACGATTTATTTATCTACGAATTTTTTTGTTGATAAAATACACTGCTTACTATAATTTTTTAATTTTTTTTAGGAAATATTTTTAATCTGTTATCATTTGCACAAAGAAAAATCAATTGAAATGTCTACAACGTACAACATATCCGATTTGGAAAAAACTTTTTTATGTAAAATTAAGAGCAATTTGAAGAAAAAAAATATTAAAAGATTTTTAAATAACTTTGTACCATGAATATGAATATGTCACTCATAAATATTTTCCATAACCCTATTGTCTTCTTTAGGTTAGTATGAAACCTTGGTATAAAGTGGGATACACTCGAGGCTTTCATCCACCAATGTATAGGAAACAGCTGTGATGATAATTATGAATGTAAAAATAATTGAAAATGAATAATTAATGCATGACATGCTACTGGTATTAACTGCATACAGCTAGACGGGTATTCTGTCACACCTCGGAAATTTCGCGATAAATGCTTCATGAATCACCTATATGATATCACCTAATTAAAAAAATGGTTCCTTGACCATTTCAGGTGTTTTTTTTAAATTTTTTTAACCATAGGTAACCCCATCAGGTTTCATACTAACCTAAAGAAGACTTATTATTTTTATAAGAAAATTATTTTTTAAATAATTTTCCTACTGAAATCAAACAGCTAAAAGACAAACAACTTTTAAAAAAGAAATTAAATGTACATTTCAAAAAACACAATAATATTTTTTTAAAATTAAAAAAATACAGGAGATATATTATGTGAATCTATATCTATGAAACACAATGTCTGTCTGTCTATTCTCTATACAAATCTACACCGATTGTCCGATTCGATTTAAATTTTGCATACTTATGCTTTAGGACCCGGCGGGTAACGTCGGCGACATTTCCCCTCTATTATTTTACCCCTTCCCCTGATATATTTTCTATGCAAATCTGTACCGTTTGACCGATCGAACTCAAAATTTGGAAACTTATCCTTTAGGACTCGGCGGGTAATATAGGCGACATTCCCCCCCTATTCTTTTACCCTTTCCCCTCCCCTGATATATTTTCGATGCAAATCTATACCGTTCGAATCGAAACTTTGTTTACTCTCACAAATTTATTTTCAACTTAATCCTTAACCCGTGCAACGCCGGGTACGAACAGCCAGTTCATATATATATATTACAAAACAAAACAAGTACGCAAAGAGATATATAACATTTAAAAAAATAAAAGTGTAAGTCCCTCTCCAAGCACAAGAGCTTGCCTCTTTTTTGGAAAGGTAGGAAGGTAAAAAAATGTAAATGATGCATGATGTATACGTTGTATAAAATATTACACTAATAAAAAAAAATAATAAAAAAAATCACCCCTTCAGATAGTAAATGCAACGTCACACATAATTGTCCCCAAACCAAGCATTGCTATGATTCACTATCTCGTACGTAATACTTGGATGCGCGTGGAGTTTATGTCTCGTGACCTCCAATTTTCCGTGAAAACATTACCGGTCCCCAGGCTTAATGATGATGGCAGCTAACAGCTTAATCCGACGGTACTTGTCGTTTTCAACACAACTGGATACCGAGACATTTCGTTAATCGGCTCGACGCAGCCGTCAATAATTATCACCACTGGGCCGCGAGAATTATACTTGTCAAAAATTATTGATTTTAACATGGAACATGTTTATTCAGCAATCATCCCAGTTAAATTTATTGCGAAAACTGACTTAAACAATTATAACATTTTTATGTACAATCTTTATTTTTTTTATTGATGCCTCACGGGTTTTTAGTTTTTACTTTAAATATTTATAGACGTGCATATTTTTATTTTCTGATTTTATTTTCACAGAAATTATTTACAGTAAGATATTCTGGCGATTTCCCACTAATGCAATGCGCCTTTATTTTCTGCGTTTTGAAAAAAAGAAATATAACTCATTTACCGTTAGAAACGCAATAAAAAAAATAAGACAACTTAATTAAAAAGTAGATATACATATCATAGTAAAATAGAAAAATTGTTGTAATGACAAACAAAATAAATTATTCGCTATGAAAGATATCAATCGCTTTCAAGCCACTCTTATTCACACTGAAACAATTATTCTTCCTCGTAGTTCCTCAGGCATTCGTAATTTTTTTTTTAAAGATTTGGTGATGGTATTTACTTTTTGTTGGTATCTAAAATGTTGTAACGTTTGAAATGAAAAGGAAATGTCTTTTTCCAAGAGTAGTTCTAATGTGGAAATTGTATTTTATTTTAAGAAGTGAATCTAGTAATATAATGATATTGCCATGTGACTCAATGAAGTGTCATTGTGATAAAAAATAATTGCAGTTCGACGGTAAAGTTGGTGAATTTTAAGTAAACTGAGTGATAAAAAGAATTGCTTTGTCGGGCGTAAAAATGATTTTTTGGTATAACACTAACACAGCGGAAAGTTTGTTTGCCTGAATAAACCCTCCAAACTTCTCTGGCGCTATAGTATTCACACAGCTTATACCATTTGAAATTTATAGATCAACGCGACTATTTTAAGCTCTCAACATAATTTTCTTCATCAGCTATGATGCTTTAAAATTTCAATTTAACTGTAAAAAAATAAGCCAATACCTCGTTTATGGTTTGTTCCATATATTTTTCTTTTTCTTGCGGGCTTACGACCTGTCATCGGCTGGCTTAAGTAATCATATACTTTCCCATATAAATAGCTTCGTCTCTCACAGAGACGAAGCTATTTATATGGAAAAGTATATGACTATTTATATATAATTTACCTTAATTAATGATGTTCTCATTGGGGACGAAATCCAGTAATTTTTTGTGTTGTTAAAAATTCGAACATATTAAAAAATATTGTGAATATTTTTTCCAACCAGAAAAATATTCAGTATATTTTGAGTATGTCCAAATTTTTCAAGAACACATTACTGGATTTTATCCCCAAGGGGACATCTTTAACCATGATGTCTCAAAGGGAAGAAGCTATATTTTTATATGGGAATGTAGCTATAAAGCCATAAAACCAGCATTTAAAATCAATAAAGCCAGCCGTACGATAGGTCGTTAGCCCTACGAACACCCAGAAAAAACTTCCATACCTACTTTCCCATATAAAAATAAAGCTTCGTCCCTATGAGACATCTAAAATATATCTTGATTCAGAAAAAACAACATTCCTGTCTAATACTCCTTTTGTACGCAATCAAACAAAACAAATCAGTATGATGTGGATTACGATGTTTTATTTTTTCAATGCTACCAAGTTTTTTACGAAATATCGTTCACTTTATACAATCAATTTTCGGTTTTCGCTAACTTTTGTCTGATTAAAATGTTTTCTGTTTAAGTTGGGCCGCATGAGGTCCGAGTTTGTATCCGTGCTGTCAGTGAAGTTGCTATATAAATATTTGCGAGCACACCAATATGTATAAATTAAAGCGAAATTGCCGGCGTAAAATAAACGAATAATAAATCTTATTTATGTAACAGCTTCGGATTTTTTTTTTTTTTTTTGTTACTTTTTGGAAAGTTTTTTTTACTTCGGCCATTTCTATTCTATAAATACAAAATGTTTTGTTGTGCAGAAGACATCTTGTTTAAAAATTGCGTAGACCTCTTTCCATTTAAGAAAGACAATCGAATTAGTATGTGTAAGCCGTGCGCACGACGCACATTGTTTCGTTGTGTTGATGTTTACGGCTATAGACACCGACACAACGAAACAATGTGCCTCGTACGCACGGCTTACACATACAAATTCGAGTGTCTTTCTTAAGTGGAGAGATATATTAAATGTATAATTCCATGATGTATTATTATATTGTATATTAAATCTAATTTACGTATGAGAAAAGTGAATGGAAGTCTCTTATACGATGGCTCAGGGCTTATAAATTGTATGAGCTGGCTTAAGTGATCACTCTACACGATGCAATGTTCACCAATTCCATCGCAAGAACATCCACACATTATCAAATTTTGAAAGTTCTATATATATATTCGAATCTAGAGCCTTTCATATATTACTAAGGTCTCTGCTAGAGACATCTGTTGATTTTTTCTCATTAATAAGTTATTATACACAGCTTTCGTAACTAGGAGTGATACTTCTATATTTTAAAATAAAACACAAATTACTTTGTTTTCACCACT
>JADDOH010020006.1:0-12987 GCA_016648135.1 Agrypnia vestita | reverse complement strand
ATGTATTCACTAGGGGACAAATCGCGAAACATTCCGCGCCGCATGTCGCATCAACATCTACGCTCATGTTTCGGGGACAATGACGCGGTCATTTGACGTGTACACACCGGGACTCACATATCTTGTCGCGGAAATGTCACCCGATGAGGTTATAATGACAGCTGCGGTATCTCATTTGGCGAAAACGGGGTTCCGCGCAATCCGAAATATTTTTTTGGGTCGCAATTTCAAATTAACGAGGTTTTACTGTAGTAAATTGAATATTATTAAAAGCAAGGTCCTTTTTGCAAATAATTATTGTTTTCCACACGTCGCGGAAATGTCGCCCTATGAGGTTATGATGACAACTGCGTATCTGTTTACGTTAATGAGTTTATCGAAACGTAAGAGGAGAAAAAAGAGGAGAACGCGAAATTATTTACTGCAAAGAGAAAGAAGGACGGACATTCTATGCGATCTTCGATCGATACGACTCGGTGAGTTCAAGAATAATTTCGTTTCCCCAAGTTGTCATCTTGACAGATACAGCGCATGCGTATTCACTTTTAAACGTGGTACTGACGCTCCGCGTAATGTTGCAGTGAGCTCGCTCGGGTACCGTGCGCATGGTAACGTTGCCACGGCACGTAGAAATGCCGCGCTATGCTGTGCGCGACGTCGCGGAACAGTGCACGGCGTTGCAACGTCACGTAGACTCTATGCCGCGCGTGCTGTTGAGGGACAATTTGTCCCGTAGTGAATACATGGCTTAAGGCCTTGTTATTCAGTCGTTCGATAAAGTTGGTTGGACACGGCCAGCGATACCCTGTGCGACGCGGATGACGTCACAAGTCAAGGCGCGGAAGAAGGCCGCTGCTATTTTCCGAATGACCATGATGTCACCGGTGAAAATATTTAATTAACATATTCTCCACTATTCGGAATAGTTCGCGCGTAATCGTTATGAGCATTCCCCTTTCCACACGTAGATCCCGCGGCCGGTCAAGCTAGATATAAACAGCCGAACGATTTTTTGTTTCGTTTCGTTTAACGTCTGACTGTTTGTTATTAAATTGTTGCTAATAATTTTTTGAATAAAAAAAGTTTTGCATTTTTTTGATACGAGTAACAGTTATGGAAATACAGGGTTGTGCAATCATACATAGTGCGTGCGCACCCTTAGTATGAGATGACATGTGAAAGGATGTCGAATACAATCTATACCTATAAAACTCAATGTCGGTCTGTCTGTTCTCTATACAAATCCACACCGTTTGTCCGATTCGATTCGAATTTAGCATACTTATGCCTTGGGACCCGGCGGGTAACATAGGCAACATTTCCCCCCTATTCTCATACCCTTTCACCATCCCCTGACATATTTTCGACGCAAATCTGTACCGTTTTACCAATCGGACTCAAAATTAGGAAACTTATTCTTTAGAACTCAGCGGGTAACATAGGCGATATTTCCCCCTATTCTCATACCTCTTCCTCTATCTCTGACATATTTTCGATGCAACGCTGTACCGCTTGACCCATCGGACTCAAAATTTGGAAACTTATTCTTTAGGACTCGGCGGGTAACATAGGCTACATTTCCCCTCTCCTCCTATACCCCTTCCCCTCCTTCTGATATATTTTCGATGCAAATCTATACCGTTCGACCGATCGGACACAAAATTTGGAAACTTATTATTTAGGACACGACAGTTAACATAAGGCTATATTTCCTCCCTCCCCTTTTAACTTTTCTCCTCCCGCTGATATATTTTCGATGCAAATCTATACCGTTCGAATCAAACTTTTGTTTCCCCCCATAAATTTATTTTCAACTTAATCCTTAACCCGTGCAACGCCGGGTACGAACAGCTAGTTTAAAATATATTATGTATTCTCATAATAAATTATCGACTCGCAAGTTAACACATTTAAATATAACCAGCAGTCTTGTTTTGTTAATTTAAATTGCACCAGCAAGTATGGTTAACATTTCTTTATAGACTCTAATTATTAGGTCGATAAAACAAACGCCATGTATGAATTTTGTATTTATCTCAACATAGATTTTTTGCTACACAAATTAATTTCGCAGTTAAGACACATATGTATCATTACAACAAAAGATTTGCGATAATGGTACGAATACCAATTCTAATGTAAGTGCATATTATTAGAGATGCACCGAAATTCGTTCCACATTCGGTATAGCCGAACTTCGGCAACTTTTACCCAACTTCGTCTTCGGCCGAATTTCGTTTAAATCTACCAAACTTCGGTAGCTCTTTAATTAACTAGCTTTTGCCAGCGACTTCGTTCGCGTAGACTTCCGATTTCATCCTACAGAAACCTATTACTGGGATAAAAAGTATTCTGTGTGCTTTTGCACACAATAATCTATCTCTTTGCCAAATTTCATCCAGATCCGTTTAGTCGTTCTGGCGTGATTGAGTAACAAACATCCATCCAACCATCTAAACTTTCACATTTGTAATTATTAAATAAGTAGGATTTAAATAAGCAATGGAAAAGGGTAAAGAAATTTAATTTAAAATGAAATCTAGACAAAATGTTGATTTATAAATAAGTAGGTAACGTGTGAATGGATCATGTTTTTATTCTCTAGAAAAGAAACCACGTCAAGTATCAACAATATATATGCTTTAATAAAATAATCAATTTTAATATCTAATATTCTATAACAACTATCCAGAACTACGTTGCGCCGCTTAGTTAAATAAAAAACAGACAGTAAATAAACAATTACAAGTGTTTTCGTGATGGCGATCTGACCTGTTCATCGGACAAAAGCGCGCGAAATTTAACCGAATTCGGCTTCGGCACATATTTAAACTGAACATTCGGCCGAATTCGATATTTGGCAGAACCCACATTCGGTGCAACACTAATTATAACATTTATCTATATTTCGAATAAAACGATTGAAAGCATCGATAATGAACGACGGGGCATAGAGGCTTTAGGCCAACACAGAAATAAGAAAAATTCCATTTGAATGAATCACCCAAGCACCACGGAAATATCAATATCTTAAAGCAAACAGTTCCAGATGTTTGCTGAAACTGAGTAATCGCGATCCCCTGCCTCGCATGCGTTGACGGAAGCTTTATGATATTATACAGATATAAAGCTGTTTTCATTGTTAAAAGTTAAAAATACTCTTCGTTTTTGCAAAGCGTCCATTGAAAACCAGGATTAAACATCAGTTATACGTGCTCGGGGAATGCATAATGAGATAACACAGAAGTAACACAAATTTTTCGCAACATATAATATTGGGTACAGAGTGCATGTCTAAATAATATTTTTTCGATGCAATTTAGGCACTATTTGGTAGTTGCACATTGCATTAGGATACGATCTACATAAGACGTTCTTGCTTCGCATCGATACTAAAAAGTTTAAACACAAATAGTTTTTTTTAACATTCGTGATGATATTCGGCGAATACGAATATTCGGTAAATATCTACTATTCGGCGAATACGAACATTCGTATTCGTTGCATCACTAATATTTACAACTCGTCGTAGGCATCGCGAAAAGTGGCCTTGTTTCTGCTTTTAGTTCCCTATAAGAAATTTACCGACCGAGAAACTGTCTAACTCATTTATTAACACATTTTTTATTTGCATAGGAGTAGGAGAGAGATGTAGGATGCGGCAAGTCGTATCTGGTTGATAAATACAGTTGCCGGCAAACTTCTCGAAAATTTTTGGCGTAGTGGGGAAATGCGCAGAAGATAAATTTTGGGTCTCGTTGGTGGAATGGTACATACAGCAAACTTCCCCCCACTACGCCGAAAATTTTCAAGATGTTTGGCGACTACTGTACTAGCAAACCTATCTACAGAGCTAATTTAATTTGAAATTTAAATGAAATAAATACTAATTTTGACGGTGTTTGCTGACATACGGCGTCTTTTATTGGTGGACGAGTAGGGAATGCAATCCCGAGTCGGGATTGCCCTTTCGGGATCCCTAGGGATCGGGATCCCGAATACCTTGCATTTTTATATCAGCATATTTAATAGAATATTCATTATTAATCATCGCTTTCAAGTTTTTGTAGGCGCCTTTCCAAGCATCAATCAGTCAATGTAGTAGAGTTAGTAGTAGCTTTTATTACTATGTTAAGTTGATAAAATACAGCATGTTATTCAAAGCTACTTTCATTATTTGAATGTGACATGAACATAAATTTTAAGTACTTACTAAAAGCTCTATAACATATACAATTAAACATACAAAACATAAAGAATGTTGATCACTCCCGATAATCTCGTAAAATGCCTCGAGATCTCGCGGGATCGGGATTGCATTCCCTATGTACGAGTGTGTTTTATACAAAATTTTAAAAATTATTCTTATATTAAGTACTTCTACAGTACAAAGTTAACATTAGATTTAATAAAAATTATAAGCTCGGGATGCATTCGATTTTTTTGTACAAGCGTTGTTGACCCCTGGCGATGAAGGAACCGGTGTCGGATATTTATACTGCAGCCCAGTAGGGGACATGATGCAAGTCCTCCAGACGGCCGGCGCGGCGGCGAGTGGAAACGCGTCACTCGGACGCGAGGGACTGAAATAGGCGCGGAGCTATTGCCGCGGGCATTTCGAGGAGGTTCTTTAATTTTACCGGGCCGATGTAAAAAAAGTTGCACACCGACGCCGGCCGCGCACATAAAACAGTACTCCCCTCAATATGATCGTAAAATATTGTCGGGCGGGGCGGCGAAGGCTTCAAGCCGCCACACGTACGTGGATTATAGTATAAAAAATCCAGTTTAAATTAGATTAAATTTATTGAACAAATTGACGCCGAAGATAATATAAAACCAATTATGTATTACTAGCAGGAAAGCAATCGGCTTCGCCAATTGCATACTGCTAGGCCCTGCGGGCGGCAATTGTATCTGGCCAATTTCCATTTTTGCTATTGAGGTCGCTTCGCGGCCAATTGTATCTAGCAAATTTCCTTTTTTGCTATTGTGGCCGCTTCGCGGCCAATTGTGTTTACCGTGCAGCAAACATAATTGTTTATCTATGCCTACGTCAGCCGCTTCGCGGCCAATTGTTTCTGGCAAATTTCCACTTTACAGGTAGTTTAGATGTAATTAAGACAAAGTATTTATTCAGTATTTCTAACCGATTAATAAGTCAGAGCAGAATAAACCACAGTTCGATAGGTAGGTACCTACTCTCTTCTCTTCTCGTAGCGTTGATTACTTTTATACAACATTATAAAAAATAATCTTTGTTTAATGTTGTTTGTTACATAATAAAAAAAAATATAAAACATGAATGTTTAAAACCAAAAATGTAATTAAAATTTCAACAAAAATATTCTCGAACGTAAAAAAAAATTCGATCCTGCCAGGGTTCGAATCTGGCATCTTCTGATCTGTAGTCAGACGTGTTATTCGTTGCGGCACGGGACCCGATAAGCAACGTGGCAAAATTAAGCCATGTATTCACTAGGGGACAAATCGCGAAACATTCCGAGCGGCATGTCGCATCAACATTTACGCTCATGTTTCGGGGACAATGACGCGGTCATTTGACGTGTACACACCGGGATTCACATATCGCTTGTCACGGAAATGTCGCCCGATCTATTCTATCTATTTATTTTAACGAGTTATCGAAACGTAAGAGGAGAAAAGGGTGGTGGGTGTGAAATAATTTACTGCAAAGAGAAAGAAGGATGGATATTCTATGCGATCTTCGAATGTCTGACGGATCTTTTGCCAATTTCTCTCGAATAACAACAACTGTTTTTGACAATTATTACAATTAATCGGGCCTTCCATAGCCAAGCAAGACAATATTAAGGAACGCTGTTGGCCCTCACATCATTTTATTTTTCACTCACTTACCACGTGGTACTGACGCAAAGCATGATGTCGCCGTAAGCTCGCTCGGGTACCGTGCGAGTAGGGTAACGTAGCAACGTTGCCGCGACACGTAGAAATGCTCCGCTATGTTGTGCGCGACGTCGCGGAACAGTGCGCGACATTGCAACGTCACGTAGACTCTATGCCACGCGTGATGTTGAGGGGCAATTTGTTCCATAGTGAATACATAGCTTTATTGTATACAAATAGAAATCATCATACGGAGACAGAAACAAACCCCATTGGTTAGCGTAATTAATATATTGATAACCATATTTCTTGACCACACTCAAACCGGTCAAAAGAAACTAAAAAAAGCCACAGCTTTTTACTCCCTTTCTTTTAACTCGTAACGTCTGGGTTGCTTGTCTGACGAAAAAATTTTGTATCGATTTTTAACCCTTTTCCCGTGATACAATCGAGCTGAAACTTTGCAAGCAGACTCGTGACGACGATCACGAAGATCTATCAAATTTTCATAAAAAATAAAAAAACAAGAGACTGCGACGCATCTGGTAGACACTAAACCTGATTATAGTATAATTTTGGATTTTTGGAAATTTTTTATTACTCCCTTTCGTAGCGTCGCCCGACGGAAGCCCAACGCGTAGGTTTAGCGCCAAACCAGTTTCCACTAGTAAATGAGAAAGGGAGTATAATAAAAACTCGGTTTTTATGGGTTAGCTTTTTACTCCCTTTCTTTTAACTCGTGGCGTCTGGTTGCTTGCTTGTCTGACGAAAAAACTTTAGATCGATTTTTAACCCTTTTCCCGTGATCCAATCGAGCTGAAACTTTGCAAGCAGATTCGTGACGACGATCAAGAAGATCTATCAAATTTTCGTTAAAAAATAATAATAATTATAGCATAATTTTGGATTTTTCAAATTTTTAATGGTTTTTTCGTACAATTCAGTAAGTTGTGTGAAAATACTCCGACGCATCTGGTAGGCACGAAACCCGAAAATGAGAAAGGGAGTATCGTAAAAACTTGGTTTTTATGGGTTAGTTTTTTTTAGTTTCTTTTGACCCATTTTGAGTTTTTAACGCACCACTGGTTGACTCTGAAGACTTTCGCATCACCCCTACTCCGTTATCTTCAATCTTGTGACCACAATGACACTTATTTATCATTCATATCCAATAAATAAATAAATAATACGACTATCGCTATGCTTATATATGTATTACAATATGCCGCGTACGCACGGCTTTCGCACACCAATTAGAATGTCTTTTTTATATGAAAATAGGCCTTACTTAAAAGAAACGTTTATCATTGAAACCCTTTTAAATGCAGACTAAATTAATACGTTTGTTTAGAAACCTCACTAATATTCCACGTCATATAGAAGATTACATATAATAATTTTGATCGCATCGCTGGATATAATAATTAGTACATTTTTGTTAATTTCGTGTTATCTTATGGCCTGTAAATATGCAGCGTACTCATGTCTTTTCACCACACTCGGCAAAATGTACTTTAATGATTCAACGGTAAGCGTGACCTTTCTTACAAGGAAATCGACCTTTATGCACAGGTGATTTATTGGCGGTAGTGCTACAATACTATTCAGGTTACTTTCGATTCATAGCTTCTAATCAGTTAAATCAATATAGATATATTATATATATATATATATAATATATATATATATATATATTATATATATATATGATATAATATATAAAAAGAAACCCGTGTTTCCCTATCCGCCAAGTTTTCTCCACAACCAGCCACAACCACCCACCGGTGGTTATGGTGGTGGATAGCCCTTGGTGTCACATCGAAAATATGCGAGTTTGGTGGGGGTGGCTATGCGTGGGTGGGAGTGGGTGACGAAAATGTGGTTTCTAGCGCATTGTTTTGTTATGGGAAGGCCGCAAATGCTTCACATTGTTTCAAAATATGCGCGCCGACTGTGTCGGTGAGTCTAGAAGGTTTCGGAAAAACCTGCTCTAGAAAGTTCTGGAACGAGAATGTTCTAGAAAATTCCCGAAATTTTTATAAGAAGGCCGCAAATGCTTCAGATTGCTTCAAAATAGGCGCGCCGACAGTGTCGGTGAGTCTTGAAGGTTCCGGAAAAACCTGCTCTAGAAAGTTCTGGAACGAGAACGTTCTAGAAAATTCCCGAAATTTCTATAAGGCCGCAAATGCTTCAGATTGTTTCAAAATAGGCGCGCCGACTGTGTCGGTGAGTCTAGAAGGTTCCGGAAAAACCTGCTCTAGAAAGTTCTGGAACGAGAATGTTCTAGAAAATTCCCGAAATTTTTATAAGAAGGCCGCAAATGCTTCAGATTGCTTCAAAATAGGCGCGCCGACAGTGTCGGTGAATCTAAAAGGTTCCGGAAAAACCTGCTCTAGAAAGTTCTGGAAGGAGAACGTTCTAAAAAATTTCCGAAATTTCTATAAGATTCTACGCTGAGTGGCGGAATGTGTCGGTGTGTCTAGAAGGTTCCTTCCTGTACATTCGATAAATTTCTTGAAGGTTCGCGAAAATTCTATGATGATCCAAACAGTGTACTAAAAATATACGCGTGCGAAGCCGCGCGGGCACAGCTAGTAGTGTATAAAGTGATTAATAGGTTAATTTCGAACTTTTATCTGAGATCGAACGAATGACGAAATTAATTAGATTAAAATGACAACATTTCGCGATGAAAAGTTGCAGATTCGAATACTAGTGAAGTTGTCATCTACACAGATCTAAAATTTCGCGAATGAGTGTCCAGATGGGAAGCATCCGAATTTATCGAAGTGTTTTTTTTTAAAAGGTGGAGGTAATCTGAAGAGGTAGAGCGTCAGATCGAAGGTTCTCCCACGCAGACCGCTTCAGCGCGAGCTTTCTGGGTCGAAGCTCCGAAGTGAACGCGAGCACTTCGAGACACGATTGGAAATAAGATTTTTAACCTTATAATACCTATTTAAAGATGCTCTTAAAAATGTGAATATTTTCTCGCTTCCCGTGAAAACAGATTTAACTTTGGACATGACATTAAACACAGGTGTCATTCAAGGGCGGATCCAGGGGGGGGGGGGGTGTCATGGGGGTTATGACCCCCCTGGGCTGGGTCCAGGACCTAGGTGGACCTGGACCCAGCCCTAAATTATAACTTCTTGTGACTTGACCACGACTATGTGAGCCCCCCCTGGCGCCAAAGATGGATGGTTCGTGGCGACGTCGACTCGACATTGCGAAACCGCTCGGAGGAAAGATGAAGCGGTACATTTTTGGGCATGACTTTATAGAAATACGAATCAACAAAGGTGTTTTCAAAAGTCCTCCAGCTGTGATGAAATAATAAAGACGACGTTGTTTCCACACGCTCGTTTTCATTGAAGAAAATATCTACATCACTGGAGGAAATTAAACAAAAAAAAACTAACCCAAAAAAAAAACTAGTTTTTATTATACTCCCTTTCTCATTTGTATTGTTTCCAATTTGATATTCTATCACCGTATAGCCGACTGATCGGACCCGTGGCTCGAGTAAGACTAGTTGAAACAGGTTTCGCGCCTTCTCCACGCGTCGGGCTCCTTTCTCATTTGTGTGTAAATTTCGAAAAATCCAAAATTATACTATAATAATTCATTTTTTTAAACGAAAGTTTGTAAGAACATTTTTATCGCCTGCAAAGTTTCAGCTCGATTGGTTCACGGGAAAAGGGTAAAAAATCGATCCAAAGTTTTTTCGGCAGACAAGCAGACACCACGAGTTAAAGTTAAAAGAAAGGGAGTAAAAATAGCGCTGATCGCAGACACTTAGATGTTCTGCGTAAGAAAACAATGAATTTTCTCTTTCTTTACTCAATTTTTCCTTATTATAATGAATAAATGTGGCAAAGAAACAATAAAGCATAAAACAAAATAAAGTATTGTTTATAACTTGATGGTTGTGCTGCTGAAAATGGCCCGCTGGACGGAATTTACACATAAATATTTGCATACACATAGTAAATATTGGCTCGAGAAATGTAAACCGAGTTTCGCACTGGCGACGTAGGTACACTTCTAACTAGAGATGGGAATTTTGCTTCAGTTAATCGAACTGTCGTTCACCGAGTCGTTCATTCAGGTGAACTGTTCACTTTGAATCGTTCAGAATTGATTTAATTTGAATATTCAGCTGCACCTATTTCTCCGAAACCATGGGAGTGGTTTCAGTTCCGAAGATTTTATCGTTCGATCTCTCAAAATTTTCAGATCCGTGGGGAGGTTGTTTCGATTTCCGGATATTTCATCGTTCAGTCTCCCAAGATTTTCAAATCCAATGGGAGGGGAGTGCCTTTCCCGGTCTTTCAGAAAATTTTGGCTACCTAGGGGGTATTGCTTTCAGTTTCCAGAGAGAAGGAATAAGGTAGCAGCCAAACATTTAATCGATTTTGGGATTTGAAATTTACGATAATGCAAGATTTATTTTACACCTACTAAACTAATTAACTATTATGTTCACGAATGCAAACTATACCGTTCGTTCGTTCAGCAAAGTGAACTGTTCTAAAAAAAATAGTTCGTTCATGAACGACCAACTCTACTTCTAACGTGCTCAAACATCTCTTACATAACACAACAATCCAATGGACCGTCGAAGCTATGGACCTCGAGTTACCACTGAAAATGCGTCTAGCGACCCGCGTCTTCATTATTTTTCTGAATAGCGATCGACAAATGAAGCGAGATTGTTAAACTTTTCATTCAACACGGTGGTCAATGCAAGTAACATGACTCTTTCTAACGAGCATTCAATTTAACTACATAAACATTCTTACTAGAAATGGATTCTTTAACTATCACGCCCAAAAATATTTGTTATCCAGCTACCGGATATTCGGCAATATAGGCTGGAACCGGATACAGGGGGGCGTGTATATTTTACATCGCGTCCTTAATTAATCCAATTTTGACATAAAAGGTAATATGAATACAATGAATAAACCATTGAGGAAACAATACATTTAGTATGCAGCATGTTAATGTGAGAACATCGAACACGAGCAGGCAAATGGCGGAGGAAGCTGACGTCCCTCGGTCGGAAGACCTCGCTGGTAAGGCCAACCTATATATTTTCATGAGAAACTGAACGCAAGGCCGCCAGCTCGCGTGGATTACCCAGAGATGTCATTTTAGGATATAAATGGGCCGTTATCAACGCCGGGTGCGGCACGACTCGTGGCCGTCGTCGGCTGGAGGCTCGCTCACACCAGGCTGGATGCACACGGCAGGTCTGTTGTTTGACGCATCGGAAAATGGAGGAAGGCTACATTTTCGCAGGCGGTGATGTTGTGTCATAAGTGAAACAAGCGAAAGTAGACTGAATGACTAAATCGATCGACACATACCTAAACCACCCGAACGACCCTTTTATAATTCTATTCACTATGTTAAGATCAGCTATACATTCTTTCATAATTTGTTCATTTGCATAACTTTCGTCCAAGTGATTTCATTTGCCAGCTCCAGGCTTCACATAAATCCACGGTGTTCTGTCAGTCTTGCACCTGTAGATACATTTCTAATAGAAATTATTTTTTTGAGAAGGTGAAATTCACGACTAAGCGTCGTCCTTTTATCAGCTTCCTTTAGGATTCCTTGGAGTTATGCGCACGTCTATGATCATCCTTCAATTACGTACGTTTCGCTAGCAAAAAAGATCATTACCCGGAGAAGCTGTTAATAACTGGAAAAGTGGAGTTCCATAGAGGAAGAGAGCCTATCAACTCGATGGACTGACCAGATGGAAGACGCTACTGGCTATCTGTAATATATCTTGAGGGTGAATATAGGTATACCTGAAGGTGAGTAGTGAGTGCTACAATATTAACCGAGTAGTCAAAGGTTTGAGCCTCATTTCGGAAGAAAGTTAATTTATTAATTAATTTAATAACATGTATTGTTCCGCGTACGCATGAATGATGAAGACATTCGAATGCACTTCAATACCAAATTTAGCAACATTTCATTCATATTTTAGCACTCTTTAAAATGAACCCTCACTCTACTGTGCACATAGGGGCCATGCAAGTAAGCACCAAGGGGGTATGGGGGGGTCTTTGCTTTGTTTATTTTTTATGACATGGGGGACGGGGAGGTCTGGATGGTGACGTCAGCAATATTTATTTAATTACTTTTTCCGATTTTTTGCCAAAATTTGGAAACTATCAAGTCGAACACGTAAAACGTGTGGTCTTTATCGTACTTCTTTCTAGTCATAAAATAGTCACATCAAGGAGATCCATATATTTTTTTATTAAATCAATAAATAATCAATCTATAAATTCCTTATTTCTAGACTTAATAACTGCTGCTCATGAATAAAAATAAAGAAACCTGAACAGATTTAAAAAATATGTATACCAATGTTTACGTAAGCATAGGAGGGGGGAGTAAGAGCTTTGCTTACTTTTGCTGACAAGGGGGGGGGTTAAAAATGACTAAAATTCTGCGTACGTAATACTTGAATGGCCCCATACACATATAATTATTCTGAATTCGGGCGAATGCGTGGTAAAATAAACTACACGTTTTTATTCCGCGCACTAAACGAACTGATAAAAAGGAAAAACAGGATCGTTGTAATAAATTGTTGCGAGATGTTATACATATATAAGTTTTTATACAACGCTGACATCACGGTGCCATTTACGAATAGCGGGACAAGGCCGCGCGGGGGATTATAGAAAAAATAAAAATACTCAGATCAATAAAGTAGTGCGAACATTTATAGTGGCTGTTAATATTTAGATCAAAGACGATACTTAATAGTAATTATATCAAGAATATTTAGCAATACCTAGAGATCTCGGCAAGAGGTGAGAAATTCGTAAAAAATATTCTTCAAAGCCTTCTACCTAGTCATTTTGTCTATGGACGCGTGTTTGCCCTTTCGGGATCGGCGTTTTTACAAGCATCAATCAGTTAATGTAGTAGAGTTAACGCTTGTTCAGACACAGCGGGAACCGTGCCGTTTCAGAATCGCATGAGATCCGTGCGGGTCTCAATTACCTAGGTTTATATGTGATCGTTCAGACACAACCGTGCGGTTAGTCAACCGCTGCGGTGCCCGCGACCCAACCGCTAGAAAATAGA
>JADDOH010020004.1:0-12118 GCA_016648135.1 Agrypnia vestita | reverse complement strand
AATTACTTTTTTTCTCCTACATATTTCTTCTTTATTAGTGTCTTGAATACATTTTTATGCGTGGCATCCCCATCAGAATGCCTTTTACAAAATATAACGCATTTTTATAACAAATTTTACCCAGAACGCCTCAGAAAATACAATTAAAATTAATATAGGCATAGTTTCAAAAATTTCAGATTTTGACTAGTGTTTTATTTCTATGTGCAAGCATTATTTTTTCAGTTCTTAAGGGGTTACACCTGGGTAAGCGGTGGATACCATTCACTCTGTCAGTAGCGAGTGGTTGTAGTAGAGATATTTCGAGTGCCTATGCCGTGCGCTTTATCGGCGGAGATTGAGGAGGAAAATCTATCTTCCTTTACTCCGACCCACGTTCTATGGCGGCAATTATCGTACATGCAATTACAAAATGAAAAAAGTAACCCATAAAAACCAAGTTTTTATTATACTCCCTTTCTTTGTAAAATATAACTACAATTAAAGACGAATTAAAACATATAACATAACACTCAACTTACAGTAATTTAATATATTTCTAAAATGTCAGATGTTATGAGCTTTGATAAGACGCTTCATGTTTTGAAGATTAAATTCTAAAAACATTTGTCAGTCAATTTAGATTTTCAACATTCGTAGTGAAGTACCTATTATGTATACGGACGGAGTAATTCAAATTTAGAAAATATTCCGCGACGTTATCGGGCCGCCGTTGCTAAGTAAGCAAACTTTTCTAATGATTCCAATTTGAAAAAAAAACAATAAAATTTCTAAAAATCCGAAATTATACTATAATTCTTAAGTTTATTTAACGAAAATTTGATAGATCTTCTTGATCGTCGCCACGAGTCTAGTTGCCAAGTTTCAGCTCGATTGGATCACGGGAAAAGGGTTAAAAATCGATCCAAAGTTTTTTCACACGGCAAGCCGGCAAGCAAGCAAGCAGACGCCACGAGTTAATATAAAGGGAGTAAAAATTCAGTATAGAATTATGAAACTGATAGAGCAGGAAAAGGAAAATGCAACTTGCTTGAATGACGTGAGAAAAAGATCAAATCAGAGATCAAAGGCGTAGAAAGTCGTCCAACCGACATCCAAAATAAACAATGTTGCCTTGTGTTGAGATGTTTAATTAGTGGCACTGTTGCCCCAGCCTGAAAAGTGAAATCACCATCAGACCAAGAATAGCTGAAAGAAGTTGCGAGAAATCGAAAGTGTCTGGTATCGGCGAAATTAGAGGGAGAACGAAACCATTAACATACAATCGGCCATTATTCGGGCCATTGTGTTTGGAAATACGTGAGAAATCCATATCTGATCGACTCCATCGTTACGCGAGATGGTAGATAATACGATTTTTAACAATTTTCTTAAAAATTGTATTTTGGCCTATCATCTCTGGCAGCATAAATGTACAAGTACATACATATGTATGTATATGTTACAGACAAAGTGTTAAATATACGTATGCATTAACTATGAGTTTTAGTTACAATATACACAAAATAATCTATTGTCACGCGGGCTGCCGGAGAACAAATGAAAAATACTGGAAAATAAGTAATTATTTATTTACAAACGATTTATTAGTTATTCAAAGTCACTTAACACAAATTAAACTCAACGCTATTCTTTAATCTCCACTATTTTGCAATAAATCACTAGTATATGAACTCGTTATTACCGCTGGGTGATACTTTATTTAACATTCACTAGAACGTACCATCCAATTCTCGCTTGTAATCGTCGCATTGATTTATTTCACCAATTAGGTGCTCCGCTCGATTATTTCGCTTTATTTATCGATTCGATCATCTCACGACTGGCCACCCTGCGCGTCATCTTGCGGCCGACTTCGCACCGAACTGTCAAAACACGGCAAATTCGCTGCCATCACGAACAAATATATTTTTTGTTCGTTATGGCGGCGAAGGAAGCATAGAAATTTAACATAGAAACCAAAGTAAAACATTTTTGTACTAAAAATATGCCTACGAATTTAATAATGCTATCAATTTTCCACATGTGTAATTGCTTCGAGTGACAACATTACAATTCCTAGCATTATTTTACATTGGCAAAATTATTACCGGCTGTTATTTATAGACATTTATAATTTGTTGTTATTAATTACCGTGTTGTTGTTATTAATTACCCTCTGACATAACATCAAAGTTTCAACTTAAATCTGACATATCTTAATTTCAAATATGTTTAAAATACACACACTATCGGCCGTATTCTTAACTAAGCAAAATTGCTATCTCTGTGTCCTAACAGTTCTGTGTAACATTGTAATGCCGCTAATTTTGACGCTTTAATTTTGACAGGTTTGTAATTAATGAATTCAATCAATCAGAAAGCTCTAAAACGTAAACGAACGTTAAATAATTCTTAATTATGAATAATGAGCTTTCTAATTGTTTGAATTCATTAATTTCTGACCTGTAAAGCATAAAACGTCAAAATTGACGGCATAACAATGTTATGCTGTCAAGATACAGAAATAGCAATATCGTTTAGTTCAGAATATGGCCAAATATGTGTTATTAATTACTACTATAGTTTCGAGAGGAGCAGTCCTATAAATAGCCTTATCTCTGTGAGACATTTATAATTTGTCTTAAATAAATAAACTTTAAGTCTCATTATTTCAACCAAGTTTCCTTGTCACACATATGCAAATAAAAACAGTTGTTTTTTTAAGTTCTACCTTTTTAATTTTCTGAATCGGGTTTCGCCTTATGAGGGCATTATCAATCTTAAAATTTACATGTATAGTTACATGCATATTTCAAATGCAGGGATTCCAAATTGGCGTCTCAGATGATTTTCTGCATCGGTGATTTGATCCAAATCTCTTAATATAAAGTATTTAGATTGATAATGCCCTCATAAGGCGAAACGCGTCACAGAAACTTAAAAAGGTAGAAGTTAAAAAAACAATTGTTTTTATTTCCATATGTGTGATTATTGAGTTCTACAAACTTACCTCTGAAACAATAAGTTTCCCTGTGTTAAAACTCTCACGAAAACGGCGATAATCGCCATCATCATCATAATCTAATTAAAATAATAGTTCTAAGAAAATCAAGTCGTTTTACCGCTTTAAATAACACAAAATATGTAATTTATCTTTTTAAATGCATTATACGGAAATTCTCACGCGATTTTCTTCCCGCTGGCACGAATCTGATACGCCTTTCGCTGGAAACGTTTCCAATTCCCATCTCGAGTTGTTGCCCTCTCGGTGAACTCTTAAGGACGCTCCACACTGCGTTTTTGTCTTTACAGATTAATAGTCTGATGTATTAATTTAATTAAGAACGCAAAAGAGTTTGTCTATCTTGGGAGTGAAATCACATGGGATGGCCGTACAAAAAGAGAGGTTGACAGTCGCATCCACCAAGCAAAACTTGCGTTTAACAAAAAATCGAAGATTTTCGAATCCAATAATATAAACCTAAAGCACCGCAAGCAATTAATAAAAACTTATGTGTGGAGTATTTTGCTGTATGGACGTGAGACATGGTGCATTGGCGACAGAGAAAAAAAGATAAGAAGCTTTCGAGATGTGTACCTACAGACGTGCCCTAGGAATTTCCTGGAGAGACCACATTACGAATGAAGAGGTTCTCAGCAGGATCGATGAAACCAGGCACATGATGAATCATCATCATCATTCTCGGCACTACAACCATTGGTGGGTCTTGGCCTCCTCAATAATTTTCCTCCACTCGTCTCGGTCGAGTGCCAGCTCTCTCCAGTTCCGAAGCTCTAAGGCTATGTCTTTGAGGACGTTGTCACTCCATCTTAATTTTGGCCTTCCCAAGCTCCTTCGCCCTATTGGCCTTGAGTTCAGCAGGAACTTTGGTGCTTGGTGCTCGGACATTCTCTCCACATGTCCCAGCCACCGAAGACTTCCCAGTTTTTTTGTGACGTTTGGCTCCTTAAATAGAGTATAGAGCTCATTGTTATAACGTCTGCGCCAAAGTCCATATTCTAGAACCGGTCCAAAGATACGCCTCAAAATTTTCCTTTCAAAAACGTCCAGTGCTCGCTCATTCCTCTTAGTTAGTACCCACGTCTCAGCTGCGTACGTGAGCACTGGCTTAATAAGCGTTTTGTACACTGATATTTTGATGTTTCTGGACAGCAGTCTGGATTTTATCTTTTATTTTAGCATATGATGAATACCACCTCGAAAAGGGGTGCAAAATGGATGGGGCATACTTTACGCCATGAAAATCTGCTCAAAACTATACTGGAGGAAATGGTACAGGGAAAGATTGCCAGAGGGCGCCCTCGCCGTGAATATCTTGAGCAAGTGTGCCAAGATATGAACTGTGCCTCCTACACAGAGCTGAAGGGGATCGCCGGAGACCGAGCAGAATGGAGAAGGAGATGTGCCTTGCTGCAAACCAAACCCACGGATTGAAACCAAGGAAAGAAGTCTGATGTAGTTGTTCGAGCGTGTCGCAAGGTGCCTGAGCAAATGTTACTACGCAACGATGATTGAGCAGATGCAAGTGACTCAAATTCGTCGCGCGGTTGAATGAAGGCTCGGAAGATATGCAGGTCGTGTTATTTGAGAGATTTGCTAAGAAAATATTACATTTTTTGTGTACGCTAAGCTACGTACGTATACAGAATGTAACAGAGCTTGTCCACAATACTTATATTTTATCATCAATGCCCTAATATCAAGAGTTAGGGAGATAAGCGACATCATTTATGTCTGATATTCTATAAAACGTTGGAAAATCATCAGAGTACAGGGTTATTTTATATACATTAATAACCTCGCAGAACTATATTCCTGCTTTAATTATGAGTCGAAAATGTTCAAGCAACCGTGACCATCAATAGTTATGGAGTTATGCAATATCAAAGTATACTTTTTTTTCAATATTTCCGTCTTATTTTCTACAAAACGTTGAAGTATCATTACAGTAACTTATATCGATTAAGATAAAATTCATTAGTTTCAATAAAAGTTAAATAAAATAATAAAAACCATGAAAAACTTCCAATTGGAATTGGAAGATTTTTATCATTTTATTTGACCTGTATTAAAGGAAATGAATTTTTCATATTAGATTTAAGTTACTGTAATGATAGTCCAACGTTTTCAAAAAAATAAGTCAGAAATATTGGAAAAAAATGCAAATTTTTATGTCGCATATTTTCTTTAACTGTTTATAGGTTGCTTGAACATTTTCGACTCATAATCAAGGCAGGAATCCACCTGTAAAGTATTGTGGGCTAGCTCTGTTACAACCTGTATATGAATTATGTAGGCATAAAACAGATACTTTTTAAATGTATAAAACTCAATGTCTGTCTATCCGTCTGTTCTCTATACAACTCTACACTGATTGTCCGATCTGACCCAAATTTTGCATAATTATTTTTTAGGACCCGGCGGATAACATAGGCGACATTTCCTCCTCCCCCTGCTACTAATATATTTTCAATGCAAATCTATACCGTTAGACCGATCTGACTTAAATGTTGCTTATATTTTCTTAATTATTGTAAATAATGTTCAGCTTATTACTTTTATATAAGAACAAAGATTCTATCTAAGTTATCACCATAAAAAATGGTGTCTAGCATAATTCTGATACAAATGAAGAATAAAAATCCTCATTTTCGTAAAAAATAAAAACGCAGAAATATGCATTTGCAGTGAATGTGCAGCCGCCTTAATAAACCATTAGACTTTTTGTCGAATCCAAAATGATGAAGAGGTGCTGTAATTAAATTCCAAAGGACATCGCAAGTTTGCACCATATTTGCGGGTATTTCACGAATCGGAGCGCCATTTCATACATCAAATGAATGAATTTTTTTAAAGTTTAATGATGAAAAGAGTTGTGGCCGTACAAATTCGTTCTTTCAGTGGCGCTGTGCGAGGAATTCAGATCCGTCCACGGTGACACATATCTTCCATTCTGCCGGGCAATAAATACCACGGCCATAATCGCCGCGCCGCATACGCCCTCCTCGGTTATGCTAAACAGCTGAGCGGCTACACCATTCCAGATGGCCCCGGTGTAAACAGAACGCGAATAGGAATGAAGACGTATGCAATGTATGCATACACCTATCTGTACAGAGCAGACAGCATATAGAAATTCAAATTTCTCACGAGTTTTTGCCCGATAATTCATGGCAGCGTGTGAGTTTTCACAATTTGTCAAGACGTTTAAAATATTATAAATTGACTGCGTCTAATTTAAAATATGTTTTACTTTACTTTGTAATACACACACACAATATGAGCTATTAAATTACAACTATAGTTTCGATATATCATCAGGTATAGTTAATAACCAGGTATGTATAATAATCAGGTATAGTTATTATCTATACCCGATGATGAGAGGGACTGCTCCTCTCGAAACTATAGTTGTAATTTAATAGCTCATATTGTGTGTGTATTACAAAGTAAAGTAAGACGTATTTTAAATTATAATGCTGCACCACGAAGTATCTGCCATATCTTTCAATGATATGACTGCGTCTAATTCGTACACCATCATTCGAACTCATATATCAGGTTAACTATGAAATTTCCGTTTTGTATAAAATCAAACATTTCGGTGCAATAGGATCCGAAACGTCGGCCAGAAAGGTCGTATTAACACGGTATAATACTCCAGAAGACTCGAACCAGAAGGTCGTATTCACACAGCATAGTAACCCAGAAGACCAAACCAGAAGAGTTGTGAGTGGCCGTGAAAACCTAAGAACGTTCAAAATTCAAACAATTTTTTTTATGAAAATTATATCGAGTGATTATTTCAACTTTACAGGAAAGCGAAAGAAAGTTCTGTCAATCTGACTTTTTCAATGTTTCTTTTATTACTAAACGATTTCCATATTAAAATATTTTAATAATGAAAGAAATATTGACAAAATCAGATTGAGAAAACAATATTTTGCTCTCCTGTAAAGTTCGAAGTAATTTGGTTTTGATTATTAAATTTGTTTTTTTTTTAAAACTGCTTTAACTTATTCTGATCACTTAAAGCAGTAACGATTAGCGATGGATTCGCAGGAGTCAGGAGTTGTTACTACAGAACCCAGCCTTGGATATTTCCGATGATTACTCGGGCCTTAGCAACATCTTCAAACGTTATCCCAAACTTGCGGTCGAAAGTCATTTAGCTAATCGCCAAAGATCCGCCTACCGAGAGAAGTGTGCGAGCATCTAGTAATGGATCACTTTTGATAGTTCCATCACTTTACAAGGGATGGGATGAATGGGGGATGAGGGATGAGAGAGATGGGATGGTAATTTAAAGGGTTGTGGGGGAAACCTTTCTCGGAGAACGAGAAACGAACGAATTTTCCAGACCAATGAACGGACTACTGTATCGCATTACGAAGAATTTCTTGAATAATTTAAAAATTGTGACTAGATAACTGCACGCCAGAATATTGCCCAAAGGACAGGATAATACAGAGACAACTGAATACAAAGTAATCATCATCATCACCATCAGATGTTTTTCAGCGATTTTCCGTAAAATAAAATTCATTAGATTTTCACATTCAACCTTTTTAAGTTGACTTTTACATATTTATATTTTATTTTATTCATTTAAAGTTTCAGTATGATATTGTAAATAAATATTTAGATGTTAAAGCTACAAAGTTAGGTTAGGTCACACTCCACCCAACATACAAAATCACTGTAGCAGAATCATAAGCAGACTGTGCGCAATTGTCATTGTATGCAGCTGAAAACCTGATTAATCATTATTTAAGAAATAAGGAAAATAATGTTTTGTAAGATTGGGTTTATAATATGAAGAAGCGTGACGAGTCTTTTGCTATATAAGTGTAGGAAAGCCTAGACAGAAAAGAAACGCCGACCGGTGTTATCTACAGGTAAACACACGCGTGCTCTCGCGCATCAGCTTGGAGAGAGAGAGAGATGGCCTGTCTCCCGTCGGCCGCATGCCCATTGTTACCGACCTCAAAGATTTGCATCAATTTTCCATGGACCAGAGAGAAAAAACATTACGAAAAATTAGTCAATTTCAAGCAACATTAAATTCAGTGCCTATTGAATTCGACACAATATTCTGTCTTTCGATTCATGTGGAAATACATTAATATTATTTATAATTGCGGCTAAATTTAATACAAATTAATTGATAGCAGATTAACAATCCAAAAAGCACATAAACACAAGCTTGAAGGCAGAGAAGTATTGGATATTGACCAGGGTTCGAGGATATATAACCTCGGTATATCACAATATTTATGGCTTGATTTTTATTTTCGATACATATCCAAAAAACTTTATTCGGTCGTTAATAGATGGCGCTAGTTGTATTTTAAAAATGTTGCAGGTTGTTGTTTTTAATATCTGCGGTCGTTACTAGATGGTGCTAGTTTTATTTTAAAAAGAGTTACGATTATTTTTAAGTTAAATTTGTTTCCCATAAAGTAAACCATAAAAACCAAGTTTTTATTATACTCCCTTTCTCATTTACCAGTTGAAACATTTTTTTCGCTTAACCTACGCGTTGGGCTTCGGTCGGGCGACGCTACGAATTTTTTTCCAAAAATCCAAAATTATACTATAATCAAGTTTTGCGTCTACCAGACGCGTTGAAATATTTTCATACAACTTAATAAGTTGTTTGAAAAATCCAAAAATTTATAATTTTTTTTTAACCAAAATTTGATAGATCTTTTTGATCGTCGCCACGAGTCTGCTTGCAAAGTTTCATCTCGATTGGATGACGGGAAAGGGCTTTAAAATGGATCCAAAGTTTTTTCGTCAAACAAGAAGACAAGCAGACGCCACGAGTTAATATAAAGGGAATAAAAAAGGAGAAAAAAGTTTGGATACACATCGGATATATATCAAATAATCCGATTTTTTGATTTTTTGTATAAAGATCGGAATTTTTGGAACCCTGGTATTGACCATATATCTCGAAATTCGGTAACGATGGAGTACCAGAACCAGTACCAGCGGCGCTAACCGGACTTCAGAACCAGTTTTGGAATTCGTGATTGCGCAATGCATTGTTTACCACCTTTTAACGGGACTGTTTTATTGTTTGAATTAATGTTCCCGTGCGTGAATTTTCATTATAAATGTGGTCGTCACGAGACTATCTGCGTTCTAGTGATTTAATTTATAGTCGAGCATGTACTTCGCGATAAATATGATCAAATTCATAATCCGATCAAAATCGGAATACGGAATGGCGGTTTGGAGCCCAAACTAAAAGAAATACATCGACACAGATTCAAAATAAAATAAATGAATCAATTAGAAAGACATACAGAAAAATCTAATCCACGAAAAAGTATTTTGGCTACTACCGTGATTCGAACCCGGGTCACCTCCTTTCCGGGGCCGGTGCTCTGACCACTAAGCTATAGGAGCCTTGTAGATTTCCGTATCTCGACCTTATATGTAATTCTCATTTTTATCGACCTTATATGTAATTCTCATTTTTATTAATTGATTAATTTTTATTTTTGTCCATAGAGCAATCCACTTTTTTGATACGGTAGTTCAAATTACTTTGTTATACTACCGCTAGATGGACACCAGAATTAAACAATTAATTCATTTTATTTGGACACATTTTGATCAATTATATTTTTGAAGTTCGAATCCCGGTAGTGGCCAAAATCTTTTCGTGGATTAAATTTTTCTGTATGCCTTTCTAATTGCTTAATTAATTTGGTTTTAAAAACTTCACAGAACTTTGTTTTGAAAAATTACAACTTCACAAATATGAATGTGTTCTTGAATTTAGATTCAAAATAAGTTGTTGCGATATGTATATAACTACCGATAGAATGCAATACAGCAGCTTCGAGTCGCGGAGACGTTCCAGCATTATTAGGGGTAAAAATTATAAGAAACATGATTGACTCTCCGAACTTGCTGGATAATTCGTACCTAAACACTATTAGCGTAATCGAGGTCAAGTAATGCTCCATGTCCCAAAATGCAGAACGGATGTAATGAATAGGCACGCCATGGCGCGTAGTGTGTGTAACTTTTTGGCCAGCTGCATTTATTTCCATACAATATGCGCTTATCAAACACACCGCGCGGACGATCGGTCCACCCATTTGCGTCGGCGATTTTACGCGACGGAAGATCCGCGCAGTGTGGCGCTAGACTTACAAACTGATGATTTAATGATAGCATTGAAAGCATATGTCAGAAGCTCGCTTTTATATAAGGTAGGTACTTACCTCATAAATTGCACGGTAAATAAAGCAATCTGCCATGCAATTATAAAAAAAGTAACATTGTCAACCTTAGGAATTGGAAAAAAACAATAAAACGCGAATTTGAAAAAGGAATTCTTATACACGATGGTACTCGATATAATAATAAAATAATTTATACTTTTCTTGTTAAGTAAAGTTTTCTGGACTTTTGTTAACTTGTTTGCAATGTACTGTACACGCCTAACCGCCGTGCATGTCATGTGCCTATTTAGTACATGAAGACATTTGTAACTGGGATATTGGCATTTAAAATAAGTAATGAATTCTTCTTCATGTGCCCTGTCGGGTCCCCCCGACGTCGGCGATCATCTGGGAGAAAGTTTCCCTGTCCAGCGCAGTGCGGAACAGCTCTTCCACGCTTCTTATCCCGGTCCACTCTCGGATGTTTCCAAGCCAGGAATGCCGCCTCCTTCCGACCCCTCTGCGACCCTCAATCTTCCCCTTCATGACGAGCTGAAGGATGGAGTATTTTTCGCCTCTCATTATATGACCAAAATATGAAATTTTACGGAGCTTTACTATGTTGAGTAACTGTCTGTTTGTATTAGGTCCTAACATATGAAATTGGCGTTTAGTATGGGAGGAACATAAAGCCGATTTTTTTTTATTATAATATATTTATTTAATCAAAGTATGTACCATTGCTATCTATGCACTTTTGCCATCTCATAGGTAGTTCATCGATCCCTTTACTAAAAAAACCATTCGGACGGGAATCAATAAAATCTTTGAAGGCGGTTTGGACTGCCCCATCGGAGTTGAATTTTTTCCTTTGAAAGAAGTTATCCAAATTTCGAAAAAAATGGTAATCTGTTGGGGCAAGGTCCGGAGAGTACGGTGGATGTCTTAGACATTCCAATTGAAGCTCCTCTAATTTGGTAGCCGTCTGTTGTGCAGTGTGTGGTCTAGCGTTCTCATGAAGCAGCAGGGGCCTAGAGCGATTAACCAGCCTCGGTTGTTTAGCAGCTAGCTTTTCCATCATGGTTTGCAGTTGCTGACAATAGACATCTGCCGTAATCGTCTGGCCAGATTTAAGAAAACTGTAGTGAACGACACCAGCACTAGTCCACCAAACGCTCACAAGTAACTTTTTTGGAGTCACTTTTCGCTTGGGGCATGGTTTGGCTGGTTCGGCAGGGTTCAGCCATTGCGATGAGCGCTTCCGATTATCGTACAGGATCCACTTTTCATCACAGGTAATGATTCGATTTAAAATCCCTTCATTATTGTGCCGGTTGAGTAATGCAACGCAGCAGTCAACTCGCGTTTGTTGATTTGCTTCACTCAATTCGTGAGGTACCCACCTTTCAAGCTTTTTCACCTTACCAATTTGCTTCAAGTGGATTAAAACAGATTTATCACTAACACCGCAGCCTGCAGCTAATTCGGATGTGGTTTGCGATGGATCCGTTTCCACAATAGCCTTCAATTCTTCATTATCAACTTTGGTCTCCGGCCGTCCACGGGGCTTGTTCTGCAGGTCGAAATTTCCAGAACGAAAACGTTGGAACCAAAAACGCACTGTGTTTTCTTTTGCGGCACCGTCGCCATACACATCATTAATCCTTCGAGCCGTTTCTGCAGCACTGGTGCCACGGTGGAACTCGTACTCGTAAATAACGCGATATTTCAAGTTTTTCATTTTGTAAACTGAGTGACGCAAAGAAAAAAACAATTGAGGAAAAAACAAATGAATTATAATTTTCAAAACACAAATACATGAGTAAATAGCTGTATAATTTGGATTTGGAATTCCTAACCAAAGAGAAGATATTTGAGATCAAATTTGCCAGTACGGCAAAACGCCAATTTCATATGTAAGGACCTAATA
>JADDOH010020003.1:0-10058 GCA_016648135.1 Agrypnia vestita | reverse complement strand
AAATTTGCTGGTCCACGTGAGAAAATTAGCTTTATGTGTTTCTCACAAAATTGACCAAACGCGATGAAATTTGAACTTCATTTTCACAGAGTGCATCCAGCACGTCCAATGCTGGCATGGCCCAATAAAAAAAGTTTACATTTTTTCGGTTCCTTAGTAAGAAATGGCTGCGTCCAAGTGAGAAAGAAATAAGCTTATGGGGTTCTCACAAAATGACCAAACGCCGATGAAATTTAAACTCCATTTAACAAAGTGCATCCAGCACGGTCTATTGCTGGCAATGCAATAAAAAAATTTAACATTTTTTGCGGTCCTAGTAAGAAATTTGATGGTCCAAGTGAGAATAATTGCGTTGTGTGTTTCTCACATATTTGAAGATTGTGACCAAACGCGATAAAATTTAAACTTCATTTTCACAGAGTACATCCACTACGGTCCATTTCTGGAAATGCAATAAAAAAATTTAACATTTTTTGCGGTCCTAGTAAGAAATTTGCTGGTCCAAGTGAGAAAATTAGCTTTATGTGTTCCTCGCAAAATTGACCAAACGCGATGCAATTTAAACTTCGTTTTCACAGATTGCATCCAGCACGGTCCAAAGCTGGCAATGCAATAAAAAAAATTAACATTTTTTGCGGTCCTAGTAAGAAATTTGCTGGTCCACGTGAGAAAATTAGCTTTATGTGTTTCTCACAAAATTGACCAAACGCGATGAAATATGATCTTCATTTTCACAGAGTGCATCCAGCACCGTCCAATGCTGGCAATGCAATAAAAAAATTTAACATTTTTCGCGGTCCTAGTAAGAAATTTGCTGCTCCAAGTGAGAAAATTAGCTTTATGTGTTTCTCACAAAATTGACCAAACGCGATGAAATTTAAACTTCATTTAACAAAGTGCATCCAGCACGGTCTATTGGTGGCAATGCAATAAAAAAATTTAACATTTTTTGCGGTCCTAGTAAGAAATTTGATGGTCCAATTGAGAATAATTGCGTTGTGTGTTTCTCACATATTTGAAGATTGTGACCAAGTGAGAAAATTAGCTTTATGTGTTCCTCACAAAATTGACCAAACGCGATAAAATTTAAACTTCATTTAACAAAGTGCATCCAGCACGGTCTATTGCTGGCAATGCAATAAAAAAATTTAACATTTTTTGCGGTCCTATTAAGAAATTTGATGGTCCAAGTGAGAATAATTGCGTTGTGTGTTTCTCACATATTTGAAGATTGTGACCAAACGCGATGAAATTTAAACTTCAATTTTACAGAGTACATCCACTACGGTCCATTTCTGGCAATGCAATAAAAAAATTTATCATTTTTTGCGGTCCTAGTAAGAAATTTGATGGTCCAATTGAGAAAATTAGCTTTATGTGTTTCTCACAAAATTGACCAAACGCGATAAAATTTAAACTTCATTTAACAAAGTGCATCCAGCACCGTCTATTGCTGGCAATGCAATAAAAAAAATTAACATTTTTTGCGGTCCTAGTAAGAAATTTGCTGGTCCAAGTGAGAAAATTAGCTTTATGTGTTTATCACAAAATTGACCAAACGCGATAAAATTTAAACGTCATTTTCACAGAGTGCATCCAGCACGGTCCAATGCTGGCAATGCAATAAAAAATCTATCATTTTTTGCTGTCCTAGTAAGAAATTTGCTGGTCCAAGTGAGAAAATTAGCTTTATGTGTTTCTCACAAAATTGACCAAACACGATGAAATATAAACTTCATTTTCAAAGTGTGAGTCCAGCACATTACAATGCTGGCTATGCAATAAAAAAATTATAATTTTTTGCGATCCTAGTAAGAAATTTGCTGGTCCAAGTGAGAAAATTAGCTTTATGTTTTTATCACAAAATTGACCAAACGCGATGAAATTTAAACTTCATTTTCAAAGAGTCCATCCAGCACGGTCCAATGCTGGCAATGCAATAAAAAAAATAAACATATTTTGCGGTCCTAGTAAGAAATTTGATGGTCCAAGTGAGAAAATTTGCGTTGTGTGTTTCTCACATATTTGAAGATTGTGACCAAACGCGATGCAATTTTAACTTCCTTTTCACAGCGTGCATCCAGCAGAGTCCATGGCTGGCAATGCAATATAGAAATTAACATTTTTTGCGGTCCTAGTAAGAAATTTGCTGGTCCAAGTTAGAAAATTAGCTTTATGTGTTTCTCACAAAATTGACCAAACGCGATGAAATTTAAACTTCATTTTCACAGTGTGCATCCAGCACATTACAATGCTGGCTATGCAATAAAAAAAAATATAATTTTTTGCGGTCCTAGTAAGAAATTTGCTGGTCCAAGTGAGAAAATTAGCTTTATGTGTTTATCACAAAATTGACCAAACGCGATGAAATTTAAACTTCATTTTCACAGAGTGCATCCAGCACGGTCAATTGCTGGCAATGCAATAAAAAAATTTAACATTTTTCGTTCCTTGTAAGAAATTTGCTGGTCCTAGTGAGAAAATTTGCGTTGTGTGTTTCTCACATATTTGAAGATTGTGACCAAACGCGATGCAATTTAAACTTCATTTTCACAGACTGCATCCAGCACGGTCCAAAGCTGGCAATGCAATAAAAAAAATTAACATTTTTTGCGGTCCTAGTAAGAAATTTGCTGGTCCAAGTGAGAAAATTACTTTTATGTGTTTCTAACAAAATTGACCAAACGCAATGAAATTTAAACTTCATTTTCACAGAGTGCATCCAGCACCGTCCAATGCTGGCAATGCAATAAAAAAATATAACACTTTTTGCGGTCATAGTAAGAAATTTGCTGGTCCAAGTGAGAAAATTAGCTTTATGTGTTTCTCACAAAATTGACCAAACGCCATGAAATTTAAACTTCATTTAACAAAGTGCATCCAGCACGGTCTATTGCTGGCAATGCAATAAAAAAATTTAACATTTTTTGCGGTCCTAGTAAGAAATTTGATGGTCCATGTGAGAATAATTGCGTTGTGTGTTTCTCACATATTTGAAGATTGTGACCAAACGCGATGAAATTTAAACTTCATTTTCACAGAGTACATCCACTACGGTCCATTTCTGACAAAGCAATAAAAAAATTTAACATTTTTTGCGGTCCTAGTAAGAAATTTGCTGGTCCAAGTGAGAAAATTAGCTTATGTGTTTCTCACAAAATTGACCAAACGCGATGAAATTTAAACTTCAGTTAACAAAGTGCATCCAGCACGGTCTATTGCTGACAATGCAATAAAAAAAATTAACATTTTTTGCGGTCCTAGTAAGAAATTTGCTGGTCCAAGTGAGAAAATTAGCTTTATGTGTTAATCACAAAATTGACCAAACGCGATAAAATTTAAACGTCATTTTCACAGAGTGCATCCAGCACGGTCCAATGCTGGCAATGCAATAAAAAATCTATCATTTTTTGCTGTCCTAGTAAGAAATTTGCTGGTCCAAGTGAGAAAATTAGCTTTATGTGTTTCTCACAAAATTGACCAAACACGATGAAATATAAACTTCATTTTCAAAGTGTGAGTCCAGCACATTACAATGCTGGCTATGCAATAAAAAAATTATAATTTTTTGCGATCCTAGTAAGAAATTTGCTGGTCCAAGTGAGAAAATTAGCTTTATGTTTTTATCACAAAATTGACCAAACGCGATGAAATTTAAACTTCATTTTCACAGAGTCCATCCAGCACGGTCCAATGCTGGCAATGCAATAAAAAAAATAAACATATTTTGCGGTCCTAGTAAGAAATTTGATGGTCCAAGTGAGAAAATTTGCGTTGTGTGTTTCTCACATATTTGAAGATTGTGACCAAACGCGATGCAATTTTAACTTCCTTTTCACAGCGTGCATCCAGCAGAGTCCATGGCTGGCAATGCAATATAGAAATTAACATTTTTTGCGGTCCTAGTAAGAAATTTGCTGGTCCAAGTTAGAAAATTAGCTTTATGTGTTTCTCACAAAATTGACCAAACGCGATGAAATTTAAACTTCATTTTCACAGTGTGCATCCAGCACATTACAATGCTGGCTATGCAATAAAAAAAAATATAATTTTTTGCGGTCCTAGTAAGAAATTTGCTGGTCCAAGTGAGAAAATTAGCTTTATGTGTTTATCACAAAATTGACCAAACGCGATGAAATTTAAACTTCATTTTCACAGAGTGCATCCAGCACGGTCAATTGCTGGCAATGCAATAAAAAAATTTAACATTTTTCGTTCCTTGTAAGAAATTTGCTGGTCCTAGTGAGAAAATTTGCGTTGTGTGTTTCTCACATATTTGAAGATTGTGACCAAACGCGATGCAATTTAAACTTCATTTTCACAGACTGCATCCAGCACGGTCCAAAGCTGGCAATGCAATAAAAAAAATTAACATTTTTTGCGGTCCTAGTAAGAAATTTGCTGGTCCAAGTGAGAAAATTACTTTTATGTGTTTCTAACAAAATTGACCAAACGCGATGAAATTTAAACTTCATTTTCACAGAGTGCATCCATCACCGTCCAATGCTGGCAATGCAATAAAAAAATATAACATTTTTTGCGGTCATAGTAAGAAATTTGCTGGTCCAAGTGAGAAAATTAGCTTTATGTGTTTCTCACATTTGAAGATTGTGACCAAACGCGATGCAAATTAAACTTCATTAACAAAGTGCACAGCACTGGTGGCAATTAATATTGCTGGCAATGCAATAAAAAAATTTAATATTTTTTGCGGTCCTAGTAAGAAATTTGATGGTCCAAGTGAGAATAATTGCGTTGTGTGTTTCTCACATATTTGAAGATTGTGACCAAACGCGATGAAGTTTAAACTTCATTTTCACAGAGTGCTACCAGCACGGTCAAATGCTGGCAATGCAATAAAAAAATTTAACATTTTTCGCGGTCCTAGTAAGAAATTTGATGGTCCAAGTGAGAATAATTGCGTTGTGTGTTTCTCACATATTTGAAGATTGTGACCAAACGCGATGAAATTTAAACTTCATTTTCACAGAGTACATCCACTACGGTCCAATTCTGGCAATGCAATAAAAAAATTTAACATTTTTAGCGGTCCTAGTAAGAAATTTGCTGGTCCAAGTGAGAAAATTAGCTTTATGTGTTCCTCACAAAATTGACAAAACGCGATGCAATTTAAACTTCATTTTCACAGACTGCATCCAACACGGTCCAATGCTGGCAATGCAATAAAAAAAATTAACATTTTTTACGGTCCTAGTAAGAAATTTGCTGGTCCAAGTGAGAAAATTAGCTTTATGTGTTCCTCACCAAATTGACCAAACGCGATGCAATTTAAACTTCATTTTCACAGACTGCATCCAGCACGGTCCAAAGCTGGCAATGCAATAAAAAAAATTAACATTTTTTGCGGTCTTAGTAAGAAATTTGCTGGTCCAAGTGAGAAAATTAGCTTTATGTGTTTCTCACAAAATCGACCAAACGCGATGAAATTTGAACTTCATTTTCACAGAGTGCATCCAGCACCGTCCAATGCTGGCAATGCAATAAAAAAATTTAACATTTTTCGCGGTCCTAGTAAGAAATTTGCTGGTCCAAGTGAGAAAATTAGCTTTATGTGTTTCTCACAAAATTGACCAAACGCCATGAAATTTAACTTTATCATTTAACAAAGTGCATCCAGCACGGTCTATTGCTGGCAATGCAATAAAAAAATTTAACATTTTTTGCGGTCCTAGTAAGAAATTTGCTGGTCCAAGTGAGTAAATTTGCGTTGTGTGTTTCTCACATATTTGAAGGTTGTGACCAAACGCGATGAAATTTGAACTTCATTTTCACAGAGTGCATCCAGCACCGTCCAATGCCTGCAATGCAATAAAAAAATTTAACATTTTTGCGGTCCTAGTAAGAAATTTGATGGTCCAAGTGAGAATAATTGCGTTGTGTGTTTCTCACATATTTGAAGATTGTGACCAAACGCGATGAAATTTAAACTTCATTTTCACAGAGTACATCCACTACGGTCCATTTCTGGCAATGCAATAAAAAAATTTAACATTTTTTGCGGTCCTAGTAAGAAATTTGCTGGTCCAAGTGAGAAAATTAGCTTTATTTGTTTATCACAAAATTGACCAAACGCGATAAAATTTACACGTCATTTTCACAGAGTGCATCCAGCACGGTTCAATTCTGGCAATGCAATAAAAAAAATTAACATATTTTGCGGTCCTAGTAAGAAATTTGCTGGTCCAAGTGAGTAAATTTGCGTTGTGTGTTTCTCACATATTTGAAGGTTGTGACCAAACGCGATGAAATTTGAACTTCATTTTCACAGAGTGCATCCAGCACCGTCCAATGCCTGCAATGCAATAAAAAAATTTAACATTTTTGCGGTCCTAGTAAGAAATTTGATGGTCCAAGTGAGAATAATTGCGTTGTGTGTTTCTCACATATTTGAAGATTGTGACCAAACGCGATGAAATTTAAACTTCATTTTCACAGAGTACATCCACTACGGTCCATTTCTAGCAATGCAATAAAAAAATTTAACATTTTTTGCGGTCCTAGTAAGAAATTTGCTGGTCCAAGTGAGAAAATTAGCTTTATGTGTTTATCACAAAATTGACCAAACGCGATAAAATTTACACGTCATTTTCACAGAGTGCATCCAGCACGGTTCAATTCTGGCAATGCAATAAAAAAAATTAACATATTTTGCGGTCCTAGTAAGAAATTTGCTGGTCCAAGTGAGTAAATTTGCGTTGTGTGTTTCTCACATATTTGAAGGTTGTGACCAAACGCGATGAAATTTGAACTTCATTTTCACAGAGTGCATCCAGCACCGTCCAATGCTGGCAATGCAATAAAAAAATTTAACATTTTTCGCCGTCCTAGTAAGAAATTTGCTGGTCCAATTTAGAAAATTAGCTTTATGTGTTTCTCACAAAATTGACCAAACGCGATGAAATTTAAACTTCAGTTAACAAAGTGCATCCAGCACGGTCTATTGCTGACAATGCAATAAAAAAAATTAACATTTTTTGCGGTCCTAGTAAGAAATTTGCTGGTCCAAGTGAGAAAATTAGCTTTATGTGTTTATCACAAAATTGACCAAACGCGATAAAATTTAAACGTCATTTTCACAGAGTGCATCCAGCACCGTCCAATGCTGGCAATGCAATTAAAAAAATATAACATTATTTGCGGTCATAGTAAGAAATTTGCTGGTCCAAGTGAGAAAATTAGCTTTATGTGTTTCTCACAAAATTGACCAAACGCCATGAAATTTAAACTTCATTTAACAAAGTGCATCCAGCACTGCTGGCAATGATATTGCTGGCAATGCAATTAAAAAATTTAACATTTTTTGCGGTCTTAGTAAGAAATTTGATGGTCCAAGTGAGAATAATTGCGTTGTGTGTTTCTCACATATTTGAATATTGTGACCAAACGCGATGAAATTCAAACTTCATTTTCACAGAGTACATCCACTACGGTCCATTTCTGGCAATGCAATAAAAAAATTTAACATTTTTTGCGGTCCTAGTAAGAAATTTGCTGGTCCAAGTGAGTAAATTTGCGTTGTGTGTTTCTCACATATTTGAAGGTTGTGACCAAACGCGATGAAATTTGAACTTCATTTTCACAGAGTGCATCCAGCACCGTCCAATGCCTGCAATGCAATAAAAAAATTTAACATTTTTGCGGTCCTAGTAAGAAATTTGATGGTCCAAGTGAGAATAATAGCGTTGTGTGTTTCTCACATATTTGAAGATTGTGACCAAACGCGATGAAATTTAAACTTCATTTTCACAGAGTACATCCACTACGGTCCATTTCTGGCAATGCAATAAAAAAATTTAACATTTTTTGCGGTCCTAGTAAGAAATTTGCTGGTCCAAGTGAGAAAATTAGCTTTATGTGTTCCTCACCAAATTGACCAAACGCGATGCAATTTAAACTTCATTTTCACAGAGTGCATCCAGCACCGTCCAATGCTGGCAATGCAATTAAAAAATTTAACATTTTTCGCGGTCCTAGTAAGAAACTTGCTGGTCCAATTGAGAAAATTAGCTTTATGTGTTTCTCACAAAATTGACCAAACGCGATGAAATTTAAACTTCATTTAACAAAGTGCATCCAGCACGGTCTATTGCTGGCAATGCAATAAAAAAAATTAATATTTTTTGCGGTCCTAGTAAGAAATTTGATGGTCCAAGTGAGAATAATTGCGTTGTGTGTTTCTCACATATTTGAAGATTGTGACCAAACGCGATGAAGTTTAAACTTCATTTTCACAGAGTGCTACCAGCACGGTCAAATGCTGGCAATGCAATAAAAAAATTTAACATTTTTAGCCGTCCTAGTAAGAAATTTGCTGGTCCAAGTGAGAAAATTAGCTTTATGTGTTCCTCACAAAATTGACCAAACGCGATGCAATTTAAACTTCATTTTCACAGACTGCATCCAACACGGTCCAATGCTGGCAATGCAATAAAAAAAATTAACATTTTTTACGGTCCTAGTAAGAAATTTGCTGGTCCAAGTGAGAAAATTAGCTTTATGTGTTCCTCACAAAATTGACCAAACGCGATGCAATTTAAACTTCATTTTCACAGACTGCATCCAGCACGGTCCAAAGCTGGCAATGCAATAAAAAAAATTAACATTTTTTGCGGTCTTAGTAAGAAATTTGCTGGTCCAAGTGAGAAAATTAGCTTTATGTGTTTCTCACAAAATCGACCAAACGCGATGAAATTTGAACTTCATTTTCACAGAGTGCATCCAGCACCGTCCAATGCTGGCAATGCAATAAAAAAATTTAACATTTTTCGCGGTCCTAGTAAGAAATTTGCTGGTCCAAGTGAGAAAATTAGCTTTATGTGTTTCTCACAAAATTGACCAAACGCGATGAAATTTAAACTTCATTTTCACAGAGTGCATCCAGCACGGTCCAATGCTGGCAATGCAATAAAAAAATTTAACATTTTTGCGGTCCTAGTAAGAAATTTGCTGGTCCAAGTGAGAAAATTAGCTTTATGTGTTAATCACAAAATTGACCAAACGCGATGAAATTTAAACTTCATTTTCACAGAGTCCATCCAGCACGGTCCAATGCTGGCAATGCAATAAAAAAAATAAACATATTTTGCGGTCCTAGTAAGAAATTTGATGGTCCATGTGAGAAAATTTGCGTTGTGTGTTTCTCACATATTTGAAGGTTGTGACCAAACGCGATGAAATTTGAACTTCATTTTCACAGAGTGCATCCAGCACCGTCCAATGCTGGCAATGCAATAAAAAAATTTAACATTTTTCGCGGTCCTAGTAAGAAATTTGCTGGTCCAAGTGAGAAAATTAGCTTTATGTGTTTCTCACAAAATTGACCAAACGCGATGAAATTTAAACTTCAGTTAACAAAGTGCATCCAGCACGGTCTATTGCTGACAATGCAATAAAAAAAATTAACATTTTTTGCGGTCCTAGTAAGAAATTTGCTGGTCCAAGTGAGAAAATTAGCTTTATGTGTTTATCACAAAATTGACCAAACGCAATAAAATTTAAACGTCATTTTCACAGAGTGCATCCAGCACCGTCCAATGCTGGCAATGCAATTAAAAAAATATAACATTATTTGCGGTCATAGTAAGAAATTTGCTGGTCCAAGTGAGAAAATTAGCTTTATGTGTTTCTCACAAAATTGACCAAACGCCATGAAATTTAAACTTCATTTAACAAAGTGCATCCAGCACTGCTGGCAATGATATTGCTGGCAATGCAATTAAAAAATTTAACATTTTTGCGGTCCTAGTAAGAAATTTGATGGTCCAAGTTAGAATAATAGCGTTGTGTGTTTCTCACATATTTGAAGATTGTGACCAAACGCGATGCAATTTAAACTTCATTTTCACAGATTGCGTCCAGCACGGTCCAAAGCTAGCAATGCAATAAAAAAAAATAACATTTTTTGCGGTCTTAGTAAGAAATTTGCTGGTCCAAGTGAGAAAATTAGCTTTATGTGTTTCTCACAAAATTGACCAAACGCGATGAAATTTGAACTTCATTTTCACAGAGTGCATCCAGCACCGTCCAATGCTGGCAAT
>JADDOH010020001.1:0-17471 GCA_016648135.1 Agrypnia vestita | reverse complement strand
GACAAAAATAAGGAAAAATTTATAAAATGGCCTGCTTTAATTGTTAATCTACTAATTAACACTGAACTTTCTCATGATCCGAGAAGAGAATGAAGAAATTAATAAATAAACATAATTACGATATCAAAAACAGAAATATGATAAATACTTACTAAAAATAATATTTAATACAAATATTAAATAATAATTGAACTAACAATTCTTAAGATTATTCGTGATACAGATTATTCGGATCCTAACTAGTTGTTATGTAATTTAGGATCCAGACCTCCGCGACAACGCAGCTTGCCCTCGAGAGATGGTGCTGGGCTCAAACCGCAGCTTCGTTGCTGATGCTGGCAACACGAAGCGGAAACAAACTGTGGATACGGCCTTCAGCAAACATTATATAAAAAAATCCAACATTGCCAGAACTACTACAAAAATAAATAAATAAATGTGTCGGTAGTAAAACTCGTTTTATAAAGGATAGGATCTTGAACAGAAATACCTCTATAGGGACATAAACAGAGTAGGTACGTGTAAAAGGTTATGATCTCAATAAAACTAGCCGAGTGTTCAATTGTGGCGTCCAGTAGTAGCTAATGGCTGCGAGCGTGGATCGATAGCAAACATTCCTGTTTAATTTCTCGCCGTAGCTCGCCAGGAATTTCTTTCCTTGGCCACGGGCGATAGTTTCGCTGCGGATCGCTTATCGGCGCTAAAGCGTTGCGCTTTAGTTCAAAGAACCAATATATCGCTCGTCTCCACCTCTCTTCCTCTCCTCGCCTCGCAGCTGCGGGTAGGTGATGGTGCATCAGGACACTGCTGCGCCCGTAGAGAAGTTGTTTTCGAATAATAAAACGAAAATATTAGGAGTGCAAACACTCTGTCACTTTTAAAAAAAATGGTTAAGGGAGTTATGCAGACTGATGGAAGTGATATCCAAATGTCTTAGGTGTCCATTCTGTCATAGTCAGTGTGGACACCCTACTCTTAACTTTTTACACAACACTATTGGAGAGGACATTGTTGTCACCTGCATTTGCACAAATACCCAATTGCCGAAAACAGGTCATAATTTATTGCTCATTAAACTTCATTTCTTATCACTATTTAATATACACAAACATTCATTTAATTCTCTTATATAGGTACATACCTAAATATACTTTTAACTGTGCTATTATATATACATTTGTTACTATCCATGCATATGATTTTTATATATATTACTCTACTTTCACTATTGCTTTTGTATTTTACAGTATATTCTGTTCTTATTATCCACATTTTATAATTATATACTCAATTAATTAATTAATTTTATATTTATATATTATTTTGTTGTATATCTTTATTATTTTTTGTTCTAACTATATTGTTCAACTGCTCATCTCGGCACAGGTTCTCCCTAGTGAGATGAGCGGCTCCATCTCCTGTCATGTAACAAGATAAAGATAAATAAATAAATAAATAAAAAAAATAAAAAAAAAGAAAACTAGCGTAGGTATTAGGGAGTTCCGCGTACCCTCAAATCTGTATTCAGAGATACAAATAATTTGGCATGGTGTTCGTGAATACGGGCTTGTATAATGGACCAGATACCGTGGCTTCACTGAAGATCGTTACTACGCTGGGCCTGGTATGTCCAAAGAAAACCTCCCCCACGTGTGACGCTGTATCAGCAACTCCAACGAACGTGAACTCAGGGAAGATCTTGACGCAAATGGGAAAAAAATATCGAGAACGACGCAATTAAACTCAGTGTAAATGACTGGAGGACCTACAAGTACTGTAACGATGGTAAAAATACAGTCCAGAAAACATATATACACTAGGGATGGGTCGTCCACGTCCGTCCATCGAAGAGACGATCAACTAGTTGAATTCGTCAACTAGTTGATCTATTTTCAACTTTATAGATAAAAAATAAATCTATTATAATTTTGTTTACACCACTTTTTATTGATTTTTTACATGTTTCGGGAACAATGTTCCTTTTCTCAGATTGAGCCTTAAACTAAAGTTGACAAATAATACAGAGATATATTTATTTATTAATAATGTCACCACAAAGTGAAAGCCTGACTTTGAAAGATTTATTCTTCAATAAATTTCTAGATAACATCTCAAATGTAAAGTATTTTTAAATTATGTATTTATTTATAAATTTATAAATAATAAATAAATGTAAAGGTTTTTATCATTTTATTTAACTTGTATTGAAACGAATGAATTTTTCGTAATCGATTTGAGTTAGTGTAGTGATAGTCCAAAAATTCAAGCTTTGATGTCGCATATCTCCATAACTATTGATATTAGGTCATGATAGCTTTCGACTCATAATCAAGGCAGGAATATAGTCCTGCGAGGTTATTAATGTTTTCCATATAACCCTGTACACATGTAATGATATGTACCTAATATATTTTTTTATACACACATTACTGCTTTGTACTTATTTATATTTTTAATTTTTATACTCATATTTTAATGCTTATACCCAATACTTTCACTGCTTATATATGTAGTTTATATTTATATTTTACTGCTTACACCTGATATTGTTGTGTATACCTACTTCTTTCTTTATTATATATAGAAAGAAGTATATAAAACAATATGTAAAAGCCTATAATGTGCGCAAACAAATAAATAATAAAATATTTATTTTTACAAATAAGCACAAGTAGCGGTTTTACTTTCCCCGAAACTATATTCCTTCGAACTTCTTTAAATTTTAAAAATTAACGTAATAAAAATAGCCAACGATAGTCCGCGTAACGAAGTTGATGCGTCAACTAGTTGACGAATTCAACTAGTTGATCGTCTCGTCGATGGACGGACGTGGACGACCCATCCCTAATATACACAATATCTGAAATACCCACTAACACTATAAAATTTTCATCTGTACGAGTAGGTACATATATATCATTCTGTAATAATTGATTTGTATTTGTTTTGATTATTGGTTCAGTGAGATACCTAACTGTATGTAAATTTATTATTATATTATGACTTACAAATAAAAAAAAAATAAATATATATATATATAGATATATATATATATATATAGATGTGAACACGGAATACGTGTCACATCAATATTCTTACTATTTTCAAACTAAGCTAAACGCTTGTGTTATGAAAATAGGACTAACTTGCTAGTCTGGAGTGAGATTCGAACCCGCGACCTTTGGATCACGAGGCGAGTGTCCTAACCGCAAGACCAACAAGCTAGTCGAAAACAAGATACACAAAGTTTGTGCTATTGCCTTTCACTCTATATTATTACTTTTTTGTTTTTATTATATTATATTATACTATTATATTATGTATTCCTTATGCTTCTGCTTGTTTTATACTTGTTTTTTACTTTATATTATATGTATCTTTATACATTTGTTTATGTAAATTAAGTACGTTTTTTTCCACTTTATACATGTTTTTATTTTTTTCTTTAAACTAAATATTCTATTAATGTTCACTTTACCTAGTTGTTTGTAAAAGCCCTGTAGGGCGTTAAGAAACAAAATATATCTATACCTATAAACTCAATGTCTGTCTGTCTGCCTGTTCTCTACACAAATCTATACCGTCTATCCGATTCGATTCAAATTTTTCATACTCATGCTTTATAACCCGGCGGGTAACATAGGCGACATGTCCCCCCTATTATTTTACTCCTTCCCCTTCCCCTGATATATTTTCAATGCAAATCTGTGCAGTTTGACCGATCGGACACAAAATTTGGAAATTTATTCATTAGGACTCGGCGGGTAACTTGGCGACATATAGAATAGGGGTATTCTTTTACTCCTTCCCCTCCCCCTGATATATTTTCGATGCAAATCTGTACTATTTGACTGATCGGACTCAAAATTTGGAAACTTATTCATTAAGTCTCGGCGGGTAACATAGTCAACATTTACTTCCTATTTTTTTACTCCATCCCTTCCCTCTGATATATTTTCGATGCAAATCTGTACCGTTCGATTGATCGGACTCAAATTTTGCATACTTAGGCTTTAGGACCCGGCGGGTAACATAAGCGACATTTCCCCCTATTATTTTATCACTTCCCCTCCCCCTGATATATTTTCGACGCAAATCCGTACCTACCGTTCGACCGATCGTATTCAACATTTGGAAACTAATTCTTTAGGACTCGGCCGGTAACGTAGGATATATTTTCTCCCTCTCCTTTTACTCTTTCCCCTCCCCTGATATATTTTCTATGCAAATCTATACCGTTCGAATCGAACCATTGTTTCCCCCCCCCAAATTTATTTTCAACTTAATCCTTAACCCGTGCAACACCGGGTACGAACAGCTAGTCTATACTAAATTTCACGAAAATATTCAATTGGGCCATTACGCCTCCCAAGTTGTAACTGATTTAAACTGGAGCACCACACTTTTCTGTCTCTACAACTGAATCTCGCGTCATTTATTCTATACATCTTTTTTACACATTTGTACAACTTTCATGCTAATTAGACTATTATTAAGGCTTCTAACATAATCTTCCAATATCCAGTTTACCTGGTCAGGTCAACTCTTCGCAGTCGTCCTCTGTTTATGATACCATCAAAATTCGCGCCATATATCTTTGATCTCATGCATCATCTATCCTAAGTTCACTCACTCTCCTTGCACTTAGTCTTTCCTACTTTCCTTTCGAACTTCTCCCTAAAATCGTAAAGCCGGAGCCGTTAGGTCTTTTCCCGGACCGCCAGCCGCATGATTATTTAGTATTAATAAAACGAATGAAGATGGCTGAACAATAGACAATTATTTATTTACTTTTTTTTTCATAGACTATATATATTCTAGTACACATTTAAATCACTACGTGGCGCTGGTATCGAGTAAATTAATATTATTTTGATATAATTAAACATATTTTAACAAGTATTAAACGCTTTTAATCACATTGTGAACGACTTTAAAGCATTCGTAAATTTCACGATACCTCAATGTGTTTTCATCAAATAAATTTATTTCTCCAGTTTGTTTCGTTAAATTTATTTGTCACTTTCCCTCGGCGCTGTTAAGATGATTGTTACAGAATTGTATCGATCGATTTTTTCCTTTTGTATTTTCCCTCCTCCCGTCCATTATCTCTTGCCATTAAGAGCTGCCGACTGACAATTTCTTCTTCATTGTCGTATAAACATTTATCTATTCAGTAATTTTGAAATGGAAATTTTGCTTGCGAACATTTCGATACTGTACGTACTACAACACTGTGAGAGATAACTATAGTATGTACGTTTCTATACGACATCTGATAAAAATCAAAGATATTTCGTGTCATAAGATATCGAGTAACAGACTAAAAAGTACTACAATACCAAATTTATATTAGAATACTAAAAATCAATTTCAATAAATATGTAAGTTTATTTGAAATGGACGTTTATAGATTTTTTTCTAGCTTCATAATGGTGTTGCTATGTCTATATCTTAAATCTAAAGTTACAATAACAAATTTATATGCATATTTTAATGTTTTCTTAAAAATGGCATTCCTTGTTAATATAAAAAATTATAAATAATCTACATTTAAATTTTTAATATTTAATTTATTATTATCTCAATTTTATACAAAGACTTTACATTTTTTTATTCGCTATTAGAATGTAAAGCTGATCTTAGCATAGTTATGCAAAGATCAGCTTTACATTCTTTCCTAACACCTTCATTCTTTACTTTATCATGAATTTTCCGTACATACGTCTAAGTGATTTCGTCTCCACCGCATTCAGTCTTCGTTCCTCTTCTGCTGGCTCTATATTTCACTCCTTTACATCAATTTTGATACCAAAATTCCATCGAGTACCGTTAGTCTAGCCTCAGTGGATATATTTCTATTAGAAATTATTGCATACAAAGCACCATTCACCTTATTTCCTGCAGTCACTCTTCTTTCGATATCTTCCACAGCTCTTCTGTCGAACATACTTCCCTAATACACAAACTCAGCTACTTGTTCTAAATATTCATTTTTTAAATTTTTTTTTTTATTTAAAAAAAAATCCTTGTTTACAAATAAAGGTACTTAACAATAAAACATAAGATAAATTATACATTTTTTTTGTTTTGTTTAATTTGTGGATTATGCCACTCTACTAGGCTACGCCTGTCCCAGAGTGGCGTTATAGAACACAATTATAATATTTTTCGAATTCGTTGCTTACTAGTATTTCACATGCTGTCTTTCTTTTTTCCTTTTCGAATACCATCACTTTTGACTTGCTAACATTCATAATAAGATATTTAAATATGTAATTTAACCCATAAAAACAATGTTTTCATTATATATATATTCTTTATACACAAGAAAATAAGCTGTCTTCATAATTTTTAATTTGATGTCATTCAAACTTCTTCTCTGTATAGGATGCATGCTTCCAGGAATTACTTATTTTCACCTATATTGCTTTATCGTAATGACGTCACCCAAGTGTGATTGTTCAAGAACCCGGCTTTTCGAGAGCCGTTCTAAGATCTTGGAGAAAAAAATGAATATCGTTTGAAAATAATTCCAGATTTGATGTAAAATAAATCTGTTTTTGCTTATAAATTTGCGAATAAAAGTATTGAAAAAAGAAAAAATGCCAAAAGAGTGGAAAATAAAAACTTTACAAATTGTAATTTTTAGATGGAGGATAGAGCCACCCCTCGCGGAGCAGCGGCTGACACTTCGAAAATCAAATGAAAGCGAATTTAATTCTGAAGTGCATTACTTCGGAACGTTTATTTCTAGCACACTCGATAGAGGCACTCGTGTTCTATCGTTGCAATATTAACATGTAAAATTGGCCAATGCGTCGCATAGCAGCAAACAAAAGTTTAAAAAACGGCAAAAAAAACTCTAAAACGAGCGTTCTAGTGTTCTCTTGCGTGTCCACGAAACTAAAATTCCGTGGACACGCAATTTGGAACAACTTGCTACAAACCTGACGCGCGCTAATGTGCGCTATCTGTAGCAAGTTGTCGCACCTCGCTACGATTTTTTTTAACCGAATTATCAAGAAAACTGGACAGGGTAAAAAATTATCTAAAAATAGGAAAAAGATGACGCCTCTATTATTAAAAAGTGATACTCGATTTTTAAATTTCATTCAAACTACGCAAATAGTTGCAGAAACATCGCGCTCGGCAAAAAAAAAAACGAAAAAAAGTTTTTTTTTGTCACGCCGCCACCGCGAAAAAGAGACGATGCCGAATTTCAACGTTCAAAAGAAAGACGATCAGATTTTACACCTTTTGCACTATTCATATTTTCGATTTTTTCTAAAACACCAAAAGAAAAAGTCTAAAAATGAAAATAAAATTTCGTTTTTGAGTAGGGCCCAGCGGAAAGGGGTGTGGCGAGCCAGACCTGCCTGGACTCTAGCCCCTCGAGTATCCCAAACGGACCAATCGCGCTCGAGGGACATCGCCCAACGAGAAGCCGAGGCCCTCGCAAAGTAGCAACTCATTCTCTCAATGCCCGCCGTCCGCGTTGCCACGCTCAAACTCGCGCTCCGTATATTGTTGTCTCACGCAATCTCAAACATGTAAAGTATGTGTGGCTTCAATAAACCATTAAGTTAATTGTGAGTACATTTTTCTAATCATCCTGTATCGCATCTTGTTCCGCCTTACATACACCTTCACACACATTCACACGCCTTCTGCGTTCACTCAACATGCATCAGACTGATTGTGCATTTTGACAGAGGTACACAATCACACTGATTCCTTCGCGAATATTAACATTCCCCACATTAACATTCAATCATATCCGCCACACTGGTGACACATATTTCATTTTTAATTTCGTACAAACCATCTGCCTAAGGGGTAAGGGAGAAGGTTCAGAAAAATAAAATAAAAATCAGGCTCTAAAGAGGGTTTCGGGATAATCGGTCGAAAACTAGCAAAGTTATTAGAGTTGCAAAGTGTTTTTTCAGATTGAAACGAAAAAATTGAAATTCGACTCAATTCTGAGTAGGAGAGATGTCCCGCGACGAATGTATTTCCCAAAGACGTCAGCGGGCTGCGCCGTCTGGGGAACTTGAAATTTTTGGAATCCAGCTATCGGTCGACGAGTTTTTTCCCAAAATATTGAAACAACCACGATAACCGTGCATACCGTCAAAGTTGTCATCGACGCCGAATCGACGTGCAAAATTTTGGTTCGATTGGATGACGGCAAGTGCGATAATTTTCACTTCCAAAACATTTCCACACACACGTACGGCGGCGAAACTAATATAAAGAATTAAAAAATTTTCTTTACTATATTTTTTTAAATAGAGATGCGTACACGAAATACGTGTCACATCAATATTCTTACTATTTTCAAACTAAACTAAACGCTTGTGCTATGAAAATAGGACTAATTTCTGGTCTGAAGTGAGGTTCAAACCCGCGAGCTTTGGATCATGAGGGGAGAGTCCTAACCACAAGGCCAACAAGCTACGCTGAAATTTACATTGCTACATATGAACATGAATAGGAATTATTAATCCCGTAGCGTCTTTTAAAAGAAGATGTACGTCTGCCCATTATAAAAAATATAATTTATTATATTTTTAATATTTATATTTTCTAACCATATTTTTATATAATAATCAATACATTATTATCGAAAAATTTATTTTTAATTTCAAAAAATAATGTTTGTTAACATTACATTAATTTAAATAAAACTACTGAAATCTTTATATCCCAGAACCAACATTACGGAAACTAATATATTATGTACATTTAAAAATACTCACATATAATATATTCACAGTAAAACAATTAACATTAGTATTTCCTATTTTAAAATTGCGTCAAGCACCAATGCTTTTGAAAATAAATGATAAAAAAAACCTCTTCAAAGCAAGGATTAGGAAGGATTGCATTCGTCCAGTGATCGTCCGTCCTCCGAGCGAAGTGGCTAACGTGAGTAGTGACGTTATTTATTATAATTTGTGGCAATTAAAATAAAACACAGTTTTATCTTTCATCTTAGCAAAAACAAAATCTATCTTTTAGAAATACTTTTACATATAAAATTAAAATAAATTCATTTACGTTGATTAGTTATTTGATATTAAGGCCGCAAAAAGCGTACCTTTAAAGGATATACGTAGTATGTAAACATCACATATTTACATGTTTATCCTTCGTGCATATTGAATATGGAAAAGAAAAGAAGCTTTATGTAAACAGTTGATCGATTTTATGCGCATCTAACAGATAAGGGCAAGCGGGAAGAGAATTCAGTTTGCACAATCATTTAGTAATGTCTGCATTCATGCATATATTAAAAACAGCTTTAAAACCAGCTTCATTTAGCAAAAATGCAGATGCAATGTCATTGAATTTTGCATTTAAAATTTTATTTTATTTTGTTAATTTTTATATCAGACTAGCTGTTCGTACCCGGCGTTGCACGGGTTAAGGATTAAGTTGAAAATAAATTTGTTTGGGGAAACAAAGGTTCGATTCGAACAGTATAGATTTGAATCGAAAATATATCAGGGGGAGGGGAAAGGGTAAACGAATAGGGGAAAATGTCACCTATGTTACCCGCCGAGTTCTAAAGAATAAGATAACAAAGTTTGAGTCCGATCGGTCAAACGGTACAGATTTGCATCGAAAATATATCGTGGGTAGGGGAAGAGGTAAAAAAATAGGTGGGAAATATCACATATGTTATCCGCCGGGTCTTAAAGAATAAGTTTCCAAATTTTGAGTCCGAACGGTACAGATTTGAATCGAAAATATATCAGGGGGTGGGGAAGGCGTAAAATAATAGAGGGGAAATGTCGCCTATGTTACCCGCCGAGTCCTAAAGCATAATTATGCAAAATTTGAATCGAATCGGAAAAACAGCGTACATTTGTATAGAGAACAGACAGATAGACAGACATTGAGTTTTATAGTTATAGATATATCCCACGAGTAATTGGAAATTAATCATTCTTATATTGATAATTTCATGTAATATCTAGTAGAAATTAGATAAGAATTAATTCTATTTGGGTGGTAATATGTATGTGTTACTTCTGACAGCTATATCATCTTGGCTACATTGCTACCCTCGCCTGTGAAATTGAAGGTGATATTAATACTGGTTATAAACTAATTGACAAATATTTGTATTATTGGAAAAATATTCTTTTATCATAACGTGTACTTTATTAAATTTGGGACTAAACTAAATACGAAGTGGTGAGATATTCGGCTAGCATCGAGTGTCAAGGGTTCGGGGGTTAATACCATTTTCAAAATACAAGTGGCTAACTTATTTTGCATAAATTAAGAATATGATGACACTGTTATGCATATACGCAAGAATATGATGTACTTTGTTAATGCACAAAAAAATGATCTATTTAGTTACTTGAATGTTAAAGTATATGTAAAATAAAATCAGTTCGCAATCGTTATACACAAACATTGAAATAATAAATATAAAATACTGTTTTTCGAATTATAAAAACAACGTTTTTAGAAAAATCTACAAATAAAATTGAGATATGTCTTATGGTCCGAAGGTACGTCATGCAAGGTAATAAGTCCCTGCAGGTAACAATGAAACTAACAAAATAAATGTGTAGGTACTAGGTACTAATATTAAATACAATATTATTCATGCTGCATGTTATTCATATTTTTTCTTTACTATATTAAATGTCTCCATTATTTATGGTCTGTGTCATTTAGCGTTGAAAACAAATAAAATGTGTGACTCCGATACATCAGCGTACGAGATATTTGTTATCGTTGTATTTTTGTAATTTTATTTTTTAAATATTTTGTCCTAAGAACTCATTCATTTGGAGTATGTCTTATTCGGTGCATCTTATCACCCAAGAAATTCAGTTCCGATCCGGTGCATCTTATCATCCAACAAATTCGCTACCGATCCGGTGCATCTTATCATCAAACAAATTAGCTACCGATCCGGTGCATATGATCATCAAACAAATTCGCTACCAATCCGGTGCTTCTTATCATCCAAGAAATTCGCTACCGATCCGGTGCATCATATCATCAAACAAATTAGCTACCGATCCGGTGCATCTTATCATCAAACAAATTCGCTACCGATCTGTTGCATCTTATCATCCAACAAATACGCTACCGATCCGGTGCTTCTTATCATCCAACAATTTCGCTACCGATCCGGTGCATCTTATCATCCAACAAATTCGCTACCGATCCGGTGCATCTTATCATCCAACAAATTTGCTATCGATCCGGTGCATCTTATCATCCAACAAATTCGCTACCAATCCGGTGCTTCTTATCATCCAACAAATTCGCTACCGATCCGGTGCATCATATCATCAAACAAATTAGCTACCGATCCGGTGCATCTTATCATCAAACAAATTCGCTACCGATCTGTTGCATCTTATCATCCAACAAATACGCTACCGATCCGGTGCTTCTTATCATCCAACAATTTCGCTACCGATCCGGTGCATCTTATCATCCAACAAATTCGCTACCGATCCGGTGCATCTTATCATCCAACAAATTTGCTATCGATCCGGTGCATCTTATCATCCAACAAATTCGCTACCAATCCGGTGCTTCTTATCATCCAACAAATTCGCTACCGATCCGGTGCATCATATCATCAAACAAATTAGCTACCGATCCGGTGCATCTTATCATCAAACAAATTCGCTACCGATCTGTTGCATCTTATCATCCAACAAATACGCTACCGATCCGGTGCTTCTTATCATCCAACAATTTCGCTACCGATCCGGTGCATCTTATCATCCAACAAATTCGCTACCGATCCGGTGCATCTTATCATCCAACAAATTTGCTATCGATCCGGTGCATCTTATCATCCAACAAATTCGCTACCAATCCGGTGCTTCTTATCATCCAACAAATTCGCTACCGATCCGGTGCATCATATCATCAAACAAATTAGCTACCGATCCGGTGCATCTTATCATCAAACAAATTCGCTACCGATCTGTTGCATCTTATCATCCAACAAATACGCTACCGATCCGGTGCTTCTTATCATCCAACAATTTCGCTACCGATCCGGTGCATCTTATCATCCAACAAATTCGCTACCGATCCGGTGCATCTTATCATCCAACAAATACGCTACCGATCCGGTGCTTCTTATCATCCAACAATTTCGCTACCGATCCGGTGCATCTTATCATCCAACAAATTCGCTACCGATCCGGTGCATCTTATCATCCAACAAATTCGCTACCGATCCGGTACGTCTAGTCATCAAAACAGTCTCCGCATTCCATAAAATATTTTAAAAATTGTGAGTTTTAAAAGCTAGGTTAGCGTATGTGAGAAACTTGAATTTAAAAGCTGTGATTAAAAATATCAGTGTGATTTTGAGTTAGTAATATAGTTGGATTCATTATTTTATGCTCTACGAAATTAATCAGTTCGATTATCTTAGAAAATACCGCTACACTTTTTATGAAATTGACCATTCATTTGCAGTTTTGTCATGAAATAATTAATAACTTTAAATCCTCAACTCTGAAATTCAGTCCGGATGGGGTGGATTGTTCAAATTAACTGAGGGTTGGTCTGTGTCGAGGGTTCGGCAATTGGTAGCTGCCAGTCGGGGCCATTCCTGCACACGGAAGTCACGGGGGACGATATCGATCCCGCTCCGCCCCTCGCCCCCCGCGATCCGTGCCCCTCGGCAAGGGTGACAGAAATAAAGAGGCTGCACGTTTGTGTTTTCACTTATTGGGATTCCCCTAAAATGCTTTACAGATTTTATTGCATCGGTAAATATCTGTCGCGTTCTAGTCACGGGTAAAGAATTTTTATATTTGCAAATAATAGCGTGTTTTTGACAGATGTTTATACTATATATTATTATAATTAATATAAATTAACTTTGTTTAAACCACTTATTTATTGAAAAAAATCAACATGTTTCAAAGCCAATGGCTTCTTCATCCAACTTTTTTGGATGAAGAAGTTTGGCTTTGAAACATGTTGATTTTTTTCAATAAATAAGTGGTTTAAACAAAGTTAATTTATATTAATTATAATTATGTTACCACAAAATAAATTTGCTACATTTGAAGAAGAAGTTATATATTATTATTTTCTATATTTCAGGGTATGGATGTATACCTTTTGACCGCAAGGCAAAAGTTTATTTTATTCTAAGAAACTTATTTCATAAAACAAAAAAATTATATTTGAGTTAATAATGCACAAATATTGAAAAAAATATTAACTACCTGCTCAAAAATACTCTGAATGAACTGTACAAAATTTTAAGACAAAAAATACAGTCTTGATTTTTCAAAATTCATAATATGCGATATTTTGAGGCAATAATATTTTTAGTCTCGTATTTTAATAAACTTTTTATTTATTTTCTTATTTAAAATGTGATAGAGACCTGGATGGTCTATGAATAAGTCATTTGTTATATTTGCCTGAGTTTTAGCATTTTTTTTAACTTCTGTTTTGAAATTGTTAGTAGTCAATTGTTTGGTCTGTTGGAGTAGGTCGTTGTATAATTTTAATCCATTACAAATTAGTCGTGATTTTCCTGTTTTTGTTCTGGCTTGAGTTATGTCGTAGTTTTAAGCCGTTCTGGTGTATTATTGATGATTTTCATGTATTTTATGTTATTTAATGTCTTAGTCTTGCATTTCGCTATTGCTAGCTTGTGATAAGTTCGAGTGTTTCAATTTTTGTAAAAGTAGGATAGGATGATACCCCTACGGGTATCATACATCCTATCCTACTTTTAACTTATGATTCGTATTAGAATTTTTATGGTTTTCGGTGTGATTTCGTGTAATTTGTTTTATGAAATGATTAAGTTAAGTCACAGAGCCAATTACTTTGTCTACATGAATGATTCATTTGAGGTGTCTGTCTACGATAAGCCCTAAATTCTAATTAAAATAGTGTTTCATTGTGTATTTTTATGTCCATTTGGTGAGTTTTCCGTTTCATTTCGCTTCTAAGTTAATGTAATTGCATTTTTGAGCGTTCAAGTTAAGAACATTTCTATTTGTTCATTAGCATGTCTGTGTCCTTGTTAATTAGACTTGCGGTTTTTATGTCATTATTGTTCTAATAGAATATAGAATATATAAGGGGTAAATTTTCTTGGTTATCCCGCGGAGGTTCGTCCTGAGAGGGACCGTTGTATTCCCGACGTTTCAAACAGATCACACTATTCATCTTCAGGGGGGGTGACCTGTCACTGAAGTGTCGCTCTTAGACTTTCGCGAAAACACGTTGATTAAGGCCGACAGTTCAAAGCCAAGTAAATTTAATTCAAATAAGTTGGTAGTTCTTTGTTTGCATTACTTCTTAGAATTCTGTCTGTTTTTGAGAAGTTTGGTAATTTGTTCGGCGCTAATGAGTTTTTAATGTTTGTATTAATTGGGTGTTTTCTGAAGAGTTGATGTGTTTTCTAATATATTGAGCCAGGTGTTCAGTAATCTGATAATATCGTCTATGTTTAGACTGTTGACTCTGTTAAAGTCATTAAATTCTTAATATTATTAAAAAATTCGTAACATTATTAAAATTTGATGTTAAAAAAAGTGGAAAACCATTATTAGAAATTTTCTACGACATTAGATGACAATAATACATACATGAAACGAGATGTAAAAAAATATGTATGTAAGTTTTTCGGTTCTCGGTTTTCTTTTTTAGATTTGAAAAGCAAAATGTAGTAAAATTTCTCTTTAGGGATGTTTTTTAAACCGACCTTTTATCACGGCAATACATCTTCTACACTGAACAAGGGTCAGACAGAAAAATTACCTTAAAAAAATATGAAGAGTTTAGGGGTAGACGTTGTTTAAGATTATTTTGAAATTATCTGCTAACATTTTAAAATCATGGTTTGACAAAAACTTTTTGTCTTTAAATGCTGAAAAACTGTATGTATCCCGTTTTCTATTACCAAAAAGGATTCACCTGAACATATTCATATAAAGATCCACTCCAATCAATGTGATGATAGCAAAAATTGTAATAATGAAAATTGTCCGTTTTTGTCTGGTAAGAGCAGTATCAAGTACTTGGGTATTATAATTGACAGCAATTTCAAAGTCACAAGGATGATTCCTATTCATATACCTATTCATAAGGCTACGAAATATCTTATCAATAAACATGCTTAAGGTGGTATATTTTGCGTTTGCCCAGTCCATACTACAGTACGGTATAGTTGACTGGGGTGGAACCTTTAAGTCTAATATACTACCAATGGAAATAGTTCAGAGAGTAATTATCAAAGTGATTTTGAGGAAACCCGCAATATTCCCAATTTTTAACGTCCCAAATATTAAACAAATCTATTAAAAATTTGCGATACTTCAAATTCACAAAATATATATCAATAATAGTACATTTGGATGTTTTAGTAATAGACCGAGATCAGCTGGAAATATTTTGATACCTAAATGTAATACTAGCACAGCCCAACACCATTTCTCCTATCGAGGAGTATCATTCTTTAACGCTCTTCCCAATGAAATGAAGACGGAAAAAAATATAGAAAATTCAAAAATGAAAAATCTTCTTCAAAATACCATCACAATAACGCAATGAAAAAAATCTTACCAGAAACAATCAATATATACATACTTTTAAATGTTATTACAATACCTTCTTTATTATTAATTTTTATAACTTAATTTAACGTTTCCTTGTGTATATCTTATTTACTTTATCTAATGTCTTACATTTTTGTCTTCTCGTATTGTTTATATCTTATTTACTTAATATAATGTCTTAATTACTTCCTTTCTTTTAACTCGTGGCGTCTGCTTGCTTGCTTGCCGAAAAAACTTTGGATCGATTTTTAACCCTTTTCCCGTGATGCAATGGAGCTGAAACTTTGCAAGTAGACTCGTGGCGATGATTAAGATCTATTAAATTTTCGTTAAAAAATAAATAATTATCGTATAATTTTGGATTTTTCAAAATTTTAATGGTTTTTTCATACAATTCAGAAAGCTGTATGGAAATTCCGTCGCATATGTTAGACACGAAAAACGAAAGTGAGAAAGGGAGGATTGTAAAAACTTGGTTTTTATGGGTTACTTTTTTTATAATTTAATCTAATGTTTCTTTGTCTATATCTTACTTATTTAATCTAATGTCTTACACTAACGATTACATTAACAATAGATATATACATATATGATATTGCCCCCACTTTTAAACACGAGAATAAATTCTCATTTAAAAGTTGGTAAGCGTGTAATATAAATGTCTATTAATTATATTATATAAAATACACTCTTAAGTTTGTACATTTACCAAATAAATTTAATAAAAAAATAAAATTACGTATTAAAGGAACACGACAAATTAAACGATTATTCTCATGAAATAGATAGTCTTATCAGTAAGAACCTAAATATCTTCATCCTTGTCCATCTGCTGTTGGATAAGAATTTCTTTTAATGGTCGCGATTCCTCTTGACACGGGCGCAGGGCGCAGTCGCCGCAGGGCTGCAGTAACGTACGGACACAAGCAGTTTGAGACACTCCCGCGCATTCATTTAAGTCAATTTATGGCACCCCAAACCCTAATGAGTCAGTCAATGAGCAGCCCTGGTGCGTGTTTAACTACCAAGCGGCCGTAGGGATATATTTCAAGGACACTGCCGAGACAACATACTGTATTCTTTACTACACTGTGACACGGGTATCTGGGTATGAACAAAAATTCCGCACTAGCGTTCATTACCTGGGAAGGCTTAGAGCCCGTCGCATCATCGCCAAATTGCCATTGTTGCCAGCCGTTAATAAAGCCATGTATTCACTAGGGGACAAATCGCGAAACATTCCGCTCGACATGTCGCATCAACATCTACGCTCATGTTTCGGGGACAATGACGCGGTCAATTGACGTGTACACACCGGGATTCGCATATCTTGTCGCGGAAATGTCATCCGATGAGGTTATGGATGACAGCTGCGGTATCTCATTTGGCGAAAACGGGGTTCCGCGCAATTCGAAATGTTTTTTTGGATCGCAATTTCAAATTAACGAGGTTTTACTGTAGTAAATTGAATATTATTAAAAACAGGGTCCTTTTTGCAAATAATTATTGTTTTCCAGACGTCGCGGAAATATATCGCCCTATGAGGTTATGATGATAGCCGCGTATCTGTTTATGTTAATGAGTTTATAGAAAAGTAAGAGGAGAAAAAAGGGGAGAATGCGAAATTATTTACTGCAAAAAGAAAGAAGGACGGACATACTATGCGATCTTCGATCGATACAGCTCGATGAGTTCAAGAACGACTTCGTTTCCCCGCATTGTCATCTTGACAGATACAGCGCATGCGTATTCACTTGTAAACATACCACGTGGTACTGACGCTCCGCGGAATGTTGCAGTGAGTACGCTCGGGTACCGTGCGCATGGCAACGTTGCCACGGCAAGTAGAAATGCCTCGCTATGTTGTGCGCGACGTCG
>JADDOH010020000.1:0-10993 GCA_016648135.1 Agrypnia vestita | reverse complement strand
TCTCTTTGGTTAGGAATTCCAAATCCAAATTTATACAGCTATTTACTCATGTATTTGTGTTTTGAAAATTATAATTCATTTGTTTTTTCCTCAATTGTTTTTTTCTTTGCGTCACTCAGTTTACAAAATTAAAAACTTGAAATATCGCGTTATTTACGAGTACGAGTTCCACCGTGGCACCAGTGCTGCAGAAACGGCTCGAAGGATTAATGATGTGTATGGCGACGGTGCCGCAAAAGAAAACACAGTGCGTTTTTGGTTCCAACGTTTTCGTTCTGGAAATTCGACCTGCAGAACAAGCCCCGTGGACGGCCGGAGACCAAAGTTGATAATGAAGAATTGAAGGCTATTGTGGAAGCGGATCCATCGCAAACCACATCCGAGTTAGCTGCAGGCTGCGGTGTTAGTGATAAACTGTTTTAATCCACTTGAAGCAAATTGGTAAGGTGAAAAAGCTTGAAAGGTGGGTACCTCACGAATTGAGTGAAGCAAATCAATAAACGCGCGTTGACTGCTGCGTTGCATTACTCAACCGGCACAATAATGAAGGGATTTTAAATCGAATCATTACCTGTGATGAAAAGTGGATCCTGTACGATAATCGGAAGTGCTCATCGCAATGGCTGGACCCTGCCGAACCAGCCGAACCATGCCCCAAGCGAAAATTGACTCCAAAAAAGTTACTTGTGAGCGTTTGGTGGACTAGTGCTGGTGTCGTTCACTACAGCTTTCTTAAATCTGGCCAGACGATTACAGCAGATGTCTATTGTCAGCAACTGAAAACCATGATGGAAAAGCTAGCTGCTAAACAACCGAGGCTGGTTAATCGCTCTAGGCCACTGCTGCTTCATGATAACGCTAGACCACACACTGCACAACAGACGGCTACCAAATTAGAGGAGCTTCAATTGGAATGTCTAAGACATCCACCGTACTCTCCGGACCTTGCCCCAATAGATTACAATTTTTTTCGAAATTTGGATAACTTCTTGCAAAGGAAAAAATTCAACTCCGATGGGGCAGTCCAAACCGCCTTCAAAGATTTTATCGATTCCCGTCCGAATGGTTTTTTAAGTAAAGGGATCGATGAACTACCTATGAGATGGCAAAAGTGCATAGATAGCAATGGTAGATACTTTGATTAAATAAATATATTATAATAAAAAAAATCGGCTTTATGTTCCTCCCATACTAAACGTCAATTTCATATGTAAGGACCTAATATTAATACAGTAAAAAGGTAAATTGATAATGAAAGTATAGGAGTTATTTTGAAAAAAGCTATAAGTTTAAATGATTTATGAATTTAAGTTTGATTTTAAGAAAAATTTTAATTTTTTTGAATTGCTCTGAGAGGTTACTGATGCATCGTATCTCGATAGGTAAGTTATTATAGTAATTAATGGCTTTATAAATATAGTGATGCTGCATTTGGGTTGTTTTACATGTAGGCATTATGAATTGGTTTCCATTTCTCATAAGTTTGATATATTCCGTATTTTCTGTAAGGTTTTTTCTTTACATATTTTTAATATGTAAACTTGCTTGAAAATATCATCTACGTTTTTTTATACATATGATTTTTTTACAACAATGTTAACCAATAGATATTGTTAATCAAATTATTACCAGAGCTAGCAGCAGAAACTTGTTTAACTGATTAACTATATGATATAATTTCTGATAATCAATAAGTTTAACCTTCAGTTAAACGTATTAAGATAACATATTGCATCCATAATCTAGTAATTTAAAAGTATTTATAATAAAACTAGCTGTACCCGCGCGGCTTCGCACGCTTAGATTTTTAGTACACTGTTTGGATCGTCGTAGAACTTTCGCGAACCTTCTAGAATATTCTCTTCCCAGAACTTTCAAGAAATTTATCGAATGTACACTTTTAGACACACCGACACATTCCGCTACTCAGTTTAGAACCTTATAGAACTTTTCGGACTTTTCTAGAACCTTCTCCTTCCAGAACTTTCTAGAGCAGGTTTTTCCGGAACCTTCTAAACTCACCGACACAGTCGGCGCGCCTATTTTGTAACAATCTGACATAACAAAACAATGTGCCAGAAAGCACATTTTCATCACCCACTCCCACCCACGCACAGCCACCCCCACCAAACTCGCATATTTTCGAAGTGACACAGTATTTTCGAAGGGCTATCCGCCACCATAACCACCGGAAGGTGGTTATGGCTGGTTGTGGAGAAAACTTGGCGGGTAGGGAAACACGGGTTTCTTTATATATATATATAAAGAAACCCGTTGTATATATATATATATATATATTGATTGTTGCACTGCTGTTTAAACTTCTTTATATTCACTGTGTTTCGAATTGTTCTCGGCAAACTATCGAGGATTTTAAGACCTTTGTACATCAGACAATTTTGCAAGGTGTTTTTCTTTTTCTTCTGCAGTCTTACGCTATCGCCTTCTCTTGTATTGTACTAATGAAAATCCTTATTTAGTTTCATCCTTTAATCAAAGTATTTGGGTAATAGCATGTGTTTGATTTTAAATATCTGCACCAATACGTTATATTTTATTATTTTATTTACTGTTTCCAATTTTAGGTCTTTCAACTTTTTTTCCATTACTTTTTATTCTTCTATTACTTCTGATAACTATATCGGCCAAACCACCCTGTTTTCGACGATACGATACACTCTGCTTTCAACACGGTATTGCAAGTCAACACTCACCCACAACATCGTCAACACCCACAAAACATCAGCCATAATGATGGCACCTGCAATTGTTTTTTGGTTCGCAATCCTAGGATCGGTCTGCAGCAAGCGCTCGCTTTCTCCACTCCTCTCTGTCACCTGCCAGCCTCTTCATCTCTTGGTAGGTGCTACAGCGCACATCTCCGATAATCTGGTCAACGTAGCTCAATCTCGGGCGGCCTCTACGATTGTTGCCTTCAAAATTTCCCTCGACGATGGTAAAAAGCAGGCCCGGAAGCCTTATATTATAGCCTATCCAAATTGCTCGCTGTCGGGAGATTCTGTTCATAAGCCGCCTCTTTTCGCCCACCCTGCTCAACACCTCGTCGTTTCGGATATGCTCTGACCAATGGATCCTCGCCATGCGCCTGTAGCACCACATCTCAAAGGCCGCTATTGCTAGACCAACTTAAATTGGCGTGCGGCGACTTTGGAACTAAAACCCGCCTCGCCCTGTCATTCTTGACTTGATTACCAATATACACTGAATTATTAAAGAAGTATTAAAGTTTTGCGAAGCTGAAAAAGCAAATAATGGACCGACATTACCGTCTGACAGTTTGACAGATAGAACGGTCGCCATTACTGCAAGGTTTCTTTGCTGTGCTGCCCGACCAAATTTTTGTTAAAGGCTACGACACCGGTCACCGGACATTCTGTACATTATGTATCGTGTTATAAATTTACACCCTGGCAACTTCTGTTGCGACAGGGACGCCCTTCCTCGCACGCCAATTTATAGTGGTCGCTTTCTAGTCTCCCGGACACGCTCTGGCCGATGGTCCATGTTTCGCTGCCATACATCAGCACAGTGTGTTGCTCACTGCGGGTACTGTGCTGCGGCAAGACATCCCGTGAAATTCAAGCCAGAAGACACGGTAGAAAGTGGTTCGTTGCGGCGTATCAGAGTAGAGTTTTTATTTTATTTTTATTTAAAATATAATAGAAACCTAAGAGGTTCATGGATAACATTTTTACATGATTCAATATAATAATATAATTTAGATACAGTCATTTTTTATAGTTGGCCGAGTTTTAGCATTTTTGTCACATCTGTTTTGAATTTGTCAGTGGTCAGTTGTTTGGTCTGTTGTGGCAGGTCATTGTATAGTTTTCGTCCGTTGCAAATTAGTCGGGATTGTCCTGTTTTTGTTTTGGCGCGTGTTATGTGATAGTTTTGAGCCACTCCAGTGTTGTGTTGCTGTTTTTCGTGTATTTTGTGTAATTTTTTGCCTTCGTCTTGTATTTCGCCAATTGCTAGTCTGCGAATGATCTTAAGTGTTTCGATTTTTGCAATGCTTTCGATGTTTAATTGTTGTGTTATACGGCATACAGTTTCAGTTGGTGTCCGGTATTTCAGATCATAGACCATTTTTAATAGTTGGGGTAGTTTTATTCCCCCCCCCCGAGTGTTCAACTCTCGCGTGATTGGCTGACCAATAAAGGATGACGTCAGCCTATCGCCGCTCGGATCGATGTATCATCACGCTCGGTGGGCGCCGATGCGATCTGCCCTATCCTGAAAGGCGCCACCCCTGACCTATGCGCGGCGGCCAAGGACGATCCGAATATCGATACATCATCAGACATCACTCGTCTACTTGAATATGTACACGTTGTACACGTCACGGGGATGGCTGGTGCCAAGTTCGCGCAGTGCAGGGGTGGCCACGAAAAATGTGAGCGCAGTAAAGTCTCGCTGAAGTGAGGGGTATCGAAGCAAAGGCAGCAATTTCCAAAAAAATTGATTGCAGTCATCGAGGATTACTAGTAGGTAGTCGCCCAGGTTAAGGATTTAGTCAAGAATAGGTTTTGTTGTTTTTAATTCCTATGTAATGTGCTGTGTATTTCTTCTCAATATTTTTTGCTTATTTAAAAATTTTATTTTATATTTTGTAATTAAAAAAAAAAATCCTTAGAAGGTATATTATATTTTATTTTTGATTTCTCTTTTAGCTTTGTATACCGATAATACTGCTGATGCTTACCGATAATTCTGTATTTCTGTTTTTAATTATTTTATCAATTTTAAATTTATTACATATTTGTTAATTTAATAAATTATAATAGGTGTACCCATAAGTAATCAATTATTTTTGGTGTGAAATGTTTGCTTCAGTAAAGTGAACGTGTAAAGACGTGTTTTATATGCAATATTATAATCCGTGGTCTTGTAACTTGTGACAATTAAATTTAAAAAAATTTATTACTCTGTTGTAAAATGGCGGACAATCCACTAACTGAAGAACGTTTACGTCATTGCATGCTGTTTCATTTTCGATCGGGTGTTAATGCAACGGTCGCAACAAAGAAAATTTGAGATGTGCATGGAGACGTATTGAAAGTAAATAAGTGCCAACGTTGGTTTAGAAAATTTTCCGATGGTGATTTTGACTTGTCTGATAGCGATCGAAGTGGGCGCCCGGTAGGGTTTGATAATGACGCTTTAAAAACACCTAGAAGCTATTGTTCTTAAAATAAACAAGATGGCAAAAGGTCCTAGATACGATGGAGATTAAATCGATTAAAAATAAAATTAAATGTAGTTAAATTCTTTTTTGTTGCCACTTAAATAATTGGTTACTTATGGGTACACCTAATATTTTTGAATTCTTTTTTGCTCTATAAATAGTCGACCGCCTTCAAACAGTCAAAGTGTTACATCATATAAAATATGAATAAAACTTATTTTTATTATTTTTTTGCAAAGTCTCTAATAAAAACAATGTTATCATTTAATATTTGCTGGGATGGATGGGATGTCCAGGGGAGAAATGACGCCAATCTTACCCGCCGGGTGCTAAAGAATAAGTGTGCAAAATTTGAGCCAGATCGGTTAAACGGTAGAGATATAGCCTATAAATCTATAGGAAACATGATTTAGGAAGGGATGGATACATAAAATCTAGAACTCAGTATATTTTAAATAGGTAATCCTCGTTGACTATTCGAAACACTTGAATTCAAGAGGTTATTATAATCTGAGCACATGCGTGGGATGGGATAAAGGCAGGTAAAGCTATCATGTGTCATCACGGCCACCGCGAGACATTTTAAATCAAAAATTCTAAATATTGCTTTAATGTTGCTCTTTTGTATGCGTTAATGTACGAAATAATTATTTTATTTTATAATATTAAAAAAAATATAAGATAATGTTTTTTATTTAAGCTACGAAACCCATGTGGTAACTAGGGAATGTAATCCCGAATCGGGATTTCCCTTTCGGGATCCCTCGAGATTAGAATTTTCAATCCCGCGGATCGGGATCCCGAATATTTTTGTGTTTTTTTTGTTTATAGAGCTGAATAGCAATTAACGGCAATGCCTTGCATTTTTATATCAGCAATTTTAATAAAATGTTCATCATTAATCATTGCATTGAAGTTTTTGTAGGCGTTTTTCCAAGCATCAATCAGTCAATGTAGTAGAGTAAAAACTACCAACTAGTGGTAGTTTTTATTACAATGTTATGTTGATAAAATACAGCAAATATTATTCAAAGCCATTTTCATTACTTGAATGTGACATGAACATAAGTTTTAAGTACCTACTTACTAAAAGTTCTGTAGACATATACAATTAAACATCTTCTTCTTCTTCATCAGCCTTCGTCTTTTCTCTTTCTTATTTTTCCACTCTTCCCTGTTGTTGGCTAATTGCAGCCATTTCTTTCCCCCCACAGCGACAATATCATCGGCCCATCTCTTTTTTGAGGTCTTCCGATGCCTCTTTTATTTTCCTAAGGTCTCCATTTCAGAACATGCAAAACATAAAAAATGCTGATCAATCCCGATAATCTCGTCCGATTTTTCGGTTCGGGATTGATCTCGTAAAATGACTCGAAATGATCTCGCGGGATCGGGATTGCATTCCCTAGTGGTAACCCCTTAAAGAAGCGCGACTTCGAAAAGGAGAAACCACGATGCAACCGGTTGTGACGTTCCTCGCACGAGGAGTTGGAGCCATCGCCAGCCGCTCGGCCTTCAGCAATTGTGGAACAACCCTGCAGCCTTCAGCCCCGAGGTGACTAACGCCGCGGCGGCGAGCGGTGACTGTTCGTGACCTTTGGAAAATGTTCCTCACAAAGGAGCGGGCTGGAAATAAACGTACCCGATAAGGCGGCGTTGATAAGGGTCGCGCAGTTCTTGGGAAGAGGTCGCCGCGGGCGAAAGTAGAGCAGTCGGAAGACGGACGAGTCGCGGCACACGCGACGCGCTGGTGCCCACACTGGCTGCGCGCGCAATATGCACGATGACAGGATAAAAGAATTCTGATGTACCAGGCGTACGTCAAGAGTAGAATAGGATATTTGATACCCTTCTGGGTAACCGGAAACAAAACTAACCTAAACAGACTCCGACGACAGCAGAACAAAATACTAAAAATGGTCTGTGATCTGAAATACCGGACACCAACTGAGACTGTATACGTATAACACAACAATTGAACATCGAAAGCATTACAAAAATCGAAACACTTAAAATCATTCGCAGACTAGCGATTGGCGAAATACAAGACGAAGACATAAAATTACGTAAAATACACTAAAAACACCGACACAACACTAGAATGGCTCAAAACTATCACACAGCACACGCCAAAACAAAAACAGGACAATCCCGACTAATTTGCAACGGATTAAAACTACACAATGACCTGTCACAACAGACCACTGACAAATTCAAAACACATGTGACAAAAATGCTAAAACTCGGCCAACTATAAAAAAATTACTTTGTATCCAAATTATATTATTATTATTATTATTATTATTATTTCTTATATTGAATTGTGTAAAAATGTTATCTATAAATCTTTTAGGTTTCCATTATATTTTAAAGAAAAAATAAAAATTTAAAAAATAAGACATTTAAGAATAAATTAAATACTAAGTTTTAAACCACTTTATTGCTATATGTTTGTCAACTAGTTTCGGTTGGACTCAACCTTCTTCATTTCTATATTTCAATTATTCATCAACCTTCGGTTGGACTCAACCAATATTGACTATATTATAATTGTCCTGAAGAAGGTTGAGTCCAACCGAAACTAGTTGACAAACATATAGCGACAAAGTGGTTTAAAACATAGTATTTAATTTATTCTTAAATGTCTTATAATGTCAAGCCACAAGTCAAACAGTTTCTTGCTTTGAAAAGTTAATTAAAAAATTAGTTATTTTAGAGAAGAAAATATTTTGAAAGGATTCTAAAAATGATCCAGTTTTAATATACACATTGAGAATAATAAGATTTTCAATAGAATAAAAGTATACAATTGTGCAATCCGCCTTTTTAACTGAAACACCGCCCAGAGCGAATGACGTCACGCCTATGTAACTATCGCCGTGTTTCTTGAACTGTTGTCATAGACACGACGCAATGTTTACTTAGACTTGACGTCACGCAGACGCCATGAAACCTAAAAAGTTGTATTGTTCGGGAATCGAATCCTTGATGGTAACACGTATTCAACATTCACTAGAACATTCCATCCAATCCTCGTATCGAATTTATCGCTCTGGTTTATTTCGCAAATAAGGTACTTCGCTCGATTATTTCGCTCGATATCTTCGCTTCGCAATTTCACGACTTGGCAAACCTGGCCGTCTCGCGCGTACTTCGCGCTGAACTAGATGTCAAACACGACAACTAGATCTGCTGATATTTTCGAACTCTAGAGATTATTCTAGTGGTAAGGAGAAGATTCCAGTCGCTTCTCGGTTTCGTTTACCTACGTTTGTAGATAATTGTTTATCAGGGATTCGGATACATATAAAAATATTGTTATAATTAACAGTCGTTCGCAACGATAAATCAAAACAAAGATGGGGGTAGTTTTAGCCGTACACCCTACCTCAAGGTGGTGTTGCCCGTTAAGAAGCAGTAAAATATCAATTTAATGGTAGAATTTCGACACCTCTCGTCGTTGGCAATGGCCAAGCGCACCGCGGCGTGTTGCCTCGCAAGCGTGGCGTGACACCACTTGAACTTTAAGCCGACAACGAGCGGCGAGCATGCTCGGGGCATATTTGAAATGGCGAGTATGCCGCCGCGGAATGGTCGCGTTATGCAAATTGTGACATTTCAAGTGTAAAAAAATTTCACCTGAAAATACTTGTAAATCTGCAGAGAAGCAAAATCAACCGCCGCGCCGCTTACTGCGGCGTTGAAATAAGGCCGGTCGCACTTTGGGTACGATTTATTATCGCACGATTATTTTCGTACGTACTGAGCGCGCACGTTGATTGCGTCTTGCGATGGTCACGATCAGTTGCTTTTCGCATTTCTTCAATGACGTTTGTGCCAAACGAATGATCTGTATCTTCTGGAAAACTCTCTTCTGACTTCTGACTCGTAGGCTGCTGCGGTGTCATCGTAGAACCGAATGGGTGAAAGAAATATATACTAGAAGGGATGAATTCCATCATATTGTGGCAGACTTAAATAATGACAAATTTCGCGATTATCTACGTATGAACAAAGAAACATTTGAATATATTTTAAATGCTGTGTGGACTGATCTGACCAAATTCAGTAATTTGTTCGAATAATAGTAATATTGGATTATTTATATAGCGCCATTTGTGTGAAAATTTCACCAAAAGGGCGCTTTATACACAAAAAACTCTCACATACTAAAATCATAGAACAACAAAATGACAGCTCGAAACATTAAATAGTAAAATAAAACAATGAATATTAAAAAGGTTCTGGGAAGGATTTTGTAAACAAGTGCGTTTTAAGCCTCTTCTTAAATAAAGTCTCTGAATCCGTGTTTCTTATTAGGGAGGGCAAAGAGTTCCACGCTTTGTGGCCCGCCACCGCTAATGCCCGTTCGCTGAACCTAGTTTTCTGGAACTGACTTGCCGGTTCCACAACTCTGAAACCCACCGCTGAAGTAGACGCTGACCTGAGAGTTTGACGTCTCCCATTTATGTTGTCCGGAATACAGAGCTCCTGAAGATACGGAGGCGCCATGTTATGAGTTGCCTTGTACACCAACCAACACAGTTATAACTCTACTCTCTCAGGAAAACGAAGCCAGTGCAATTCTCGCAGAAGGGATGTTATGTGCGAGTATTTTGACGTTCCATATACTACATAATTATACCTCACCTTCATTAAACCAAATTATTTAACTTACCAGGTATTTTCATTTCTTCAGAGATTTTCCGACATGATCTGCGCTGATGATCACGCAGGTCATAAGGTCGATTTGCAGGTCACGCAGGTGATAAGTTGAATCACTTTCGTCCCACAAACATTTGTGGTCATGTATCAAATTGACAAATTTTTCAATATCCATCGTACGAAATCGCAGAGATTTCCGAAAAAATCCGGATCGTGTCGGACGTCGCATCTATACGTGCGTGCGTACACGCACTACTAAATCGTGTACAGTGTGCGATGTTAAATACTACTTCGAATGTCAGGAATGTAATTGCGTTTTCGTACGTATACGTGCTACTCAATTTCGTACGAAAACGCATCCAGTGTGCGCCCGGCGTAATTTCAAATCTTTATTTTATGAAGTATCCGTTGGTGGAAATAATCGGCCGTATTCTGAAATAAGCAATATTGGTATTTCTGCATCTACGTACGTAATTTGGGGTCAAAGCGTGGTGAATAGAAACAATAGGAGAAAGAAAAAATGGTGTGATTATGCAGGCATTGAATACGTCTTTAATTCCAACTACGTCTTTAAGTCTCCACTGCAAAGGCTTCCTAGCCTAGCAAATAGATACGAGCAACTGGACGTCTTTGCCAATAACTGTATATTATTCAAACATATATTAAAAGGTGTATTGAAAGATTACAAATATTTGTCAAATTTGACTTCAATAATTGATTTGTATTCGTTTTGATTGTTGGTTGAGGGAGATAACTAACTGTTACGTAACATTTTTATTATATTATGACTTTCTAAGCTTGTGCTATTGCTTTTACTCTATACTACTGTGCCCGCGCGGCTTCGCACGCGTAGATTTTCAGTACACTGTTTGGATCGTCATAGAACTTTCGCGAACCTTCTAGAACACGCTCCTTCCAGAACTTTCTAGAAATTTATTGAATGTACAGGAACCTTCTAGACACACCGACACATTCCGCCACTCAGTTTAGAACTTTATAGAACTTTTGGGAATTTTCTAGAACCTTCTCCTTCCAGAACTTTCTAGAGCAGGTTTTTCCGGAACCTTCTAGACTCACCGACATAGTCGTCGCGCCTATTTTGAAACAATCTAAATCATT